>WSYH01000816.1:3115-161244 GCA_036426205.1 Ascaphus truei | reverse complement strand
CACACCTAACATGGACTAATTGTAGTATAATGTAATACAATAAATACTTTTATGTCAAAAACGAATGTTGTTCTGACTAGGAATTTATTAAATGTTTTTTATTTATATATTTTATTTTAAAGTGGGGTTGGGGGCGGGACTAGGGGTGGGGTTGGGGGCGGGACTAGGTGGCGAGTAGATTTTTTGGTTGGGCGAGTAGATTTTTGGGTGATTTGTCGAACACTGTATATATATATATATATGATTTTTCCAGCTATAAAATTCCAGGACGATAAGAGAGCAACGGTCTGTGAAATATATTACAATATAATTGAGAAATACCAATACTACAAAAAAGCAACTCAATTAAAGAATTGAAAAAATTCTGTTCAACACAACTTATCCATTCAGGAATGCTTTATTTGAATAATACAACGTTCTGGACAGAGTTACTGTTACTGGGAAGTACTCGAATCATGTAAGGGTATGTTCGATCATGGCACCTATTTGATAAGAAATAGCTTATTCTTCAGCTATCCCCAGAAGAATCGACGTTCACAGAGTGGTGTCTCATATCAGACTCCATCACAGTAACTCACACAGAATGATTGGCAAGCCGGAGACAACTATTATGGGAACATGCAAAACGTCCCTGCCCAATACCAGTGTGCATAGGAATACATTAGCCAATCTCCATACATGGCTCAGCCCATGTACCGGGCAGAAAATGATGAGGGCGAACAAAGCTACGCTGGCAACGAGATGTATATGCATCAATATCCCTTGATTGACTCTACCATGGACGTACAGGATATGGCTGACTGGAACAATGGATACCAGCAAAGACATTGTTGACTTATACAATAAAGGTAAACATCATGTAATATGACTTTAATTACATTATTGTCAAGTACTTTATTAAATATGAGAGCAACATCTGCATAATATACATTACGCATGCTCTAAACTACACAGACACGATGATACCTAGCATTGCAAAATGTAGAACATATATGTTTAAAGTTGCCTTTGAAGATGCTGCGTAAAAAATCACAATTAGGTTATTACATTCTACATAAGCATCAATGCAATCTGCACACTGATAAGTGATTAGCTAAATTGTCAGTCGATCCGTTCACCTAGAATTGATTGCTTACTATTCAGCATCTCATAATATCGATGTCGCATCCTCATGTGACGTTGCTGACTTGGCACTATGAGAAGATGCATGAAGACGCCAAGCTCACGGGCGCGCGCAAGATAGCTTGCATGAGGACATTATTTTGGCCGCCATGAAAGACGCTCAGAGCCAGATAAAGACGAGCAGTAGTTTATAACAGATATTATAATTACATTTTTATTAAACTGCACAGATCTCTAAGCATATGTCTACCTTCTGCGTTAACCTCCAAAATTATAGATACAGAATATTACAGCGCACGCCTGCTTAAAGCTGCATATTGTATTTATTTTTGTACAATATTTTAAGATGATGCTATTTATGTTTCAGATATCAACTTTTTACATCGACAGTCGTAAGATATGATTTGATGTGTCTAAAAGAACCGCTTCAAAAGAATGTTTTATAATGTAGAGTTTTATAATGTATGTACAGTTGTGTGAAAAAGAAAGTACACCCTTGTTGAATTCTATGGTTTTACATATCAGGACATAATAACAATCATATGTTCCTTAGCAGGTCTTATAATTAGTTAAATAGAACCTCAGATGAACAACAACACATGACATATTACACTGTCATGATTTATTTAACAAAAATAAAGCCAAAATGGAGAAGCCATGTGTGAAAAACTAAGTACACCTTATGATTCAATAGCTTGTAGAACAATCTTTAGCAGCAATAACTTGAAGTAATCATTTTCTGTATGACTTTATCAGTCTCTCACATCGTTGTGGAGGAATTTTAGCCCACTCTTCTTTACAACGTTGCTTCAGTTCATTGAGTTATGCAGGCATTTGTTTATGCACAGCTCTCTTAAGTGTCCCGCCACAGCATTTTAATCGGGTTGAGGTCTAGACTTTGATTGGGCCACTACAACACCTTGATTCTTTTCTTTTTCAGCCATTCTGTTGTAGATTTGCTGGTGTGCTTGTTATCATTGTCCTGTTGCATGACCCAATTTCGGCCAAGCTTTAGCTGTCGGACAGATGGCCTCACATTTGACTCTAGAATACTTTGTTATACAGAGGAGTTCATGGTCGAATCAATGACTGCAAGGTTCCCAGGTCCTTTGGCTGCAAAACAAGCCCAAATCATCACCCCTCCACCACCGTGCTTGACAGTTGGTATGAGGTGTTTGTGCTGATATGCTTTGTTTGGTTTTTGCCAAACGTGGCGCTGTGCATTATGGCCAAACATCTCCACTTTGGTCTCATCTGTCAAAAGGACATTGTTCCAGAAGTCTTGTGGTTTGTTCAGATGCAACTTTGCAAACCTAAGCTGTGCTGCCATGTTCATTTTAGAGAGAAGAGGCTTTCTCCTGGCAACCCTTCCAAACAAACCACACTTGTTCAGCCTTTTTCTAATTGTACTGTCATGAACTTTAATATTTAACATGCTAACTGAGGCCCGTAGAGTTTGAGATTTAACTCTTGGTTTTTTTGCAATTTTTCTGAACAGTGCATGGTCTGACCTTGGGGTGAATTTGCTGGGACGTCCACTCCTGGGAAGATTGGCAACTGTCTTGAATGTTTTCCACTTTTGAATAATCTTTCTCACTGTAGAATGGTGGACTTTAAATTGTTTGGAAATGGCCCTATAACCCTTCCCAGATTGATGGGCAGCAACATTTGCTTATCTAAGATCATTGCTGATGTCTTTCCTCCTTGGCATTGTGTTAATATACACCTGAATGCTCCAGACCAGCAAACTGCTAAAACTTCGGCTTTTATAGAAGTGGTCACACATGCTGATGATCAATTAATCAAGGGCATTTGATTAGCAGCACCTGTCTGCTACTTAGCATCTTAATTCCTATGGAAGCAGTAAGGGTGTACTTAGTTTTTCACACATAGCTTCTCCATTTTGGCTTTATTTTTGTTAAATAAATCATGACACGGTGTAATATGTCATGTGTTGTTATTCATCTGAGGTTGTATTTACCTCATTTTTAGACCTGCTAAGGAACAGATGATTGTTATTATGTCCTGATATGTAAAACCATGGAATTCAAAGAGGGTGTACTTTCTTTTTCACATGACTGTGTGTATGTATAAGACAGGGGTGACCAATGCTACATCAAATTGAATAAACATATATGTAATAAGTACAAAGTTTAAATACTTCAATATTAATAGTAAAAACTTGGTATTTAGTTAAACCCTTTGGCCAAAGCGTTGTAAGCCTGCATACCAAAATGTCAAGGTATAACCAATAATGCAGGTCCTAACACTAAAACTGTAAACCCTTCCTTTTACCTCTGTATGAGGGGAAGCAACTGCAATGAGTCTGTAATGAGTTTTGCTGAAGGAACAAAACTCATTGCAGTTGCTGGTTATTATTGGGTATGCAAATGAGCATACAGTAATATTTCCATTTGCTATATGCTTTGCTGTGGAGGGTTTTTGTCACTTTTTTTACCCAACATAACTTAACTAAGTATGGTAAAACCTATCCCTTGCTTTTTATTTTTTATTTTTTGCATAGCCACTATAACCAACCCCACACTGAAGAGATCTGGATTTTTCTACAGAGCGTCTTCGACCCTTGTGGCACTCCTCATCAGTCTCTTCACTTATTTGGTCAACCAGAAGAGTTGTCTCCCTACAGTGTAAAGGAAAAACAACAATAAGTTACAGTAGGCCACAAGTACATCATTTATGCTCAGGCCTACAGTATGGCTAAATACAGGTATATATAAAATAGTTATATAAATATGCAACAATATAAATTATAATAGATATGTATATATATATATACAGCGATATAAATTATAATATAATATTACTGGTACTTTATGTGTGTGTCATACTGTTTGCAGTAATCAGTATACTGTAGACTGCATTGGGGGTTGTGAGTGAGTGAGTCATAATGAGTAATGATGAAGTGAGTGATAATTAAGGAAAGATGTGCAACTCACTTTGAAATTGAATGAGTGTCTTTAAATGAATTGATTACAAGAATGTAAGAATGTAGTTATGATTTGAGGAAAGAGGTGCAACATATATATTTTTTTATCTCAAATAATTGCTAGGAAAATGATTCTGTTAAAAACAATAAGCCATCTCACCAATAAAAGTGCTATCACAGTACTGCATGGTAAAGAAAACATATTGAAAATTCTTTACTTACGCGGTAGTGACTGTTGGTGTCCTCTTGACATTTTTGGTCTTACCGTGGGCATGATAGCTCACAGTGGCTGCTGGTACAACGAGGCCAGAAGTACTTAACCAGCGTTGAATATCTGAAATTCGGTGTCCTCTCTTGTACATATCCTCTATTCTCATGCAGAGATCTTTAGAAATCTTTTTAACAGGCATAGCTGCATTTAGAAAGAAATACAAGCACAAGAATGTATATTCGATGTGTAGTCGATGTGTATTCAATGTGCAGTGAATCAACAAAATGGATGGTGTATTTATACTTTAATGAGATTCATTACAGTACGCCCACTTTTAACATCTGCACCTCGTGTCGATGCACGCGGAAAAAAATTGTAGTGCACATTACAGTACGCCCACTTTTAACACCTGCACCTCAATCACAATAGGGACACAGTGTATAAAAGGTGACTCAAATTGCATAACCTACCACACTCTGATCTGTATCTGAACTTGCTCTTGTCCAGATACTGCATTGTGCTTTATACCATCTGCATCCATGGATCGACCTCGATTCTACGGACGCAGGAACCCACTCTCTTCTGCAGTGCCTGCAGTTCCAAAAAAGCGAAAGATGGGAGCCTTTTCCGAGCCAAACCCAAAGCGAAAGGCCAAGGCTAATAAAGAAAACCTTCTGAAGACTCCAAAGGCTAAGAAGCCTGGGCCTTATTATGCCAAGAAGAAATTTGCTGTTGTAGCAAAAACGCAAAACAAATGGATGCCACCCATCCACGATGACATTGCTCTCCCGGGAACCCCCAGGCCACCTTCGCCTGCACTCCACGCTGCCGCTGCTCCCCCCGGAACCTCCAGGCCACCTTCTCCTGCACTCCATGCTGCTGCTGCTCCCCCCGGAACCTCCAGACCACCTTCCCCTGCACTCCACGCTGCCGCTGCTCTCCAGGGATCCCCCAGGTCTCCTTCTCTTGCACCCATCAATGACGCTGCTCTCCAGGAAACCCCTATCTCATCCGCTCCAGCACCCATCCACACAGATGTCCACAGCACTCCTAGCACAAGATTCAGCTCGTTAGCCCGCATGCTCAATGGGTTCAGTGTCGATATCCCTGAGAACTCTATGGTGGTAAAGATCGATCTTCTTTTAGAGACCATGCTAAATATGGATAGTTGGATGGAGAAGATGGATAAGCGTATGGAGAAGATAGAGACTGACATAGCGGGGATACATAGTTTGTTTGGAGTTTCTGCCCCTGTATGTTGGACGCAGGAGCAGGAGGGTGGCATGGATGTGACCTTCACCCTTCCATCACCAAGCGCACCCCCTCCGCGAGAAGACTGTGTACATGTATGCCATTGACGAGGATGACATGACAACCCCGTCAAGACCACACCAGGAGACAACACAGATGAGGCGACTAAGACAGGAGGTAAGCATTTTCCCAGACCACCTACCCTCGCCCGCTGCCACAAGCACACCCGCTCCAAGAAGCACACCACTCCCAGAAGCACACCCACACACGCTTGCATTGAGACGGTGCCCGACATCATCTTGCGCAATCTGCCCCAGCAAGACAGGGAGAAGTATAGGCTTGCCAGTGGTGGGATAGCCCAGTAATTTGGCTACATGGAATCCAGGGGGAGCATAAGGGAGAAAAAGCAAGAAAATCTAAGTGCAGTGTGAATGAACAATGAGCAATACGCTTCCAGAATCTTGGCTCCTGTAGAGTGTCTACTTACAAAATGTAAGAATTAAAACAGCAGTATAGGTGTAGGCAATCAGTCGGTGGTGGGTGTCAGTTTGGAGTCATCAGGGTGGCTCCGGTACTCAGGATGGAAAACTCCAGATGTAGAAAGAGAGAGGAAAAAAAACTTGCATAGCGCAGATCAACCAATATATAAGAAGAGTTTAATCTAGGTAAAAAATGCACTCACAATGTTTCAAATCAAATCGGGCATGTCACACTGTAATAGTGTATAGGAGAGAGCATTAGCAAGCCTGCTCACCGTCCCGCGGCTCCCAGTACACCTCTGTCTCGGCCCCTGCTCCGTCGTGTCACCGCAAGGCTGGGCGTCCGACGTCAGATCCGGTTACACTCCGGTGGTAGCTGAGCTTCCTGTGGTTCCTCTCCAAGCTGCTCAGCTACCACCGGAACTCTCTGAACAATAGAACTCCAGACACCGTGCATTGAGTTTTTAATATGAAACGCCTAAATTGATAGAGTATTGTAACTTCTTCAGTACCAAGGTCAATTCACAATAGACCACTGTGGTATATTTTAAACACCTGCAAGTCGACACATTACTGAAGCACATGTACAGAATTGTAGTGTACACATTAGAATTCATTACAATTCATGAATATCTGCCACATGGCGGATTCGCGAAGAATTGCACCCAATTAAATCCGAACCATTATCATTAAACAGATCAACCGTGGGTGACGGCCGGCATGAATGCAGCATGAATACGGCATGAATGTGGCATGAACGTGGTGAAGCGCGTGGAATTCTGAAAATGCAACCGCAAAATAACCGAGAAGTGTTAAAATAAAAGCTGCCGCGGCTATAGGCAAAAATTCTTCCACAACGATGTGAGAGACTGATAAAGTCATACAGAAAATGATTACTTCAAGTTATTGCTGCTAAAGGTGGTTCTACAAGCTATTGAATCATAAGGTGTACTTAGTTTTTCACACATGGCTTCTCCATTTTGGCTTTATTTTTCTTAAATAAATCATGACACAGTGTAATATGTCATGTGTTGTTGATCATCTGAGGTCGAATTTACCTAATTTTTAGTCCTGCTAAGAAACATATGATTGTTATTATGTCCTGATATGTATAACCATGGAATTCAGACGGTGTTCTTTCTTTTTCACATGACTATATATATATATGAAAAAGAAAGAACACCGTCTGAATTCCATGGTTATACATATCAGGACATAATAACAATCATATGTTTCTTAGCAGGACTCTCGTGCATTTCGGTCCCTGCAAGGACACAGAGGGGCTACTGCAGCAGGACTTACCAGGGATTATACAACGAAATCCTGCATACCGGGTTCCTGCGTCTGACGGGCTGAGTTTTTACTCAAAAATGCTTTATTATCAGCTATGTTTGTGAGTGTGTATTTTTAAATCCTTCATTCCATAAACTTTATTGTTATACTTTTTTACGCTATGAGTGCGCCTGTTTTTTTTGTGTTTTTATAGATATATATATATCATGGCTAAAACAGAGCTCCTCATACTTCCTCCCAAACCTGGCCCTACTACCTCCTTCCACATTACTGTTGGAACTACGATCATCCACCCAGTAGCCCAAGCACGCTGCCTAGGGGTCACACTCGACTCCTCTCTCACATTTGCCCCTCACATTCAAAACATTTCTAAAACTTGTCGCTTTTTCCTCCGCAATATAACAAAGATACGCCCTTTCCTCTGTTGCTCGACTGCTAAAACTCTGACTCAGGCCCTCATTCTCTCCCGTCTTGATTACTGTAACCTCCTGCTGTCCGGCCTTCCTGCCTCTCACCTGTCTCCCCTACAATCTATCCTAAATGCTGCTGCCAGAATCACTCTACTCTTTCCTAGATCTGTCTCAGCATCTCCCCTCCTGAAATCCCTCTCCTGGCTTCCAATCAAATCCCGCATCTCACACTCCATTCTTCTCCTCACTTTTAAAGCTTTACACTCTTCTGCCCCTCCTTACATCTCAGCCCTAATTTCTCGCTATGCACCACCCCGACTCTTGCGTTCTGCTCAAGGATGTCTTCTTTCTATCCCCTTTTTATTTAAAGCCCTCTCCCGCCTTAAACCTTTTTCACTGACTGCCCCACACCTCTGGAATGCCCTTCCCCTCAGTACCCGACTAGCACCCTCTCTATCCACCTTTAAGACCCACCTTAAGACACACTTGCTTAAAGAAGCATACGAATAGCACTGTGAACATTCTGAACACATGATACATAAAGCTTTGCCCCCTGCAGACGCACTTACCAGAACTCCCTCCTAATGTCTCTGTACGTTCTCCCTACCTACCAATTAGATTGTAAGCTCCTCGGGGCAGGGACTCCTCTTCCTTAATGTTATGTTTGTCTAAAGCACTTATTCCCATGATCTGTTATTTATATTATCTGTTATTTATTCGATTACTACATGTATTACTACTGTGAAGCGCTATGTACATTAATGGCGCTATATAAATAAAGACATACAATACAATACAATATATATATATATATATATATATATATATATATATATCACTTCATTTTACACCAGTTTTATAGTAAGGGGGTTCTGATAATCTCAATGTTTCCATAGTTCCCCTGACTCCGGGTTTACAGTACTGTATATTACTATGTTTCATTTATGTTGTTGGTTATTCTAATAAAATGTATACATGTTGTAATTAGCTGTATTATTTATACACATACAGTTATTTTGTTAACATTTTAATGTTCCATCCAAATTTTCTTTCTAAATTATAGAAGAACCCAGAATGACCTGCAGGTCATATTTACAATTCTACAAGGATTATTAGACTGTGTATCATTTTTCAGCTCAAACTGTACTGTATATGGGAAATAATTATACAAGCAGTCATTTGGCTGACGTTAAAGTTAGTAATTTTAGCTGATCTTTATTTCCTGCCCATTAACTGATTCATTAGAGGAAAATCCCTTGAGTAACACTAAAAGGTTTGTAATGACATGATTATCGTCCAACACTTTTGAAGTAAATACATTAATTGGCTAATGAATCGTAATATGCTGTATGAAATCTTAAAATCTAACAGTGCTAAACATCTTTAGTTAAATACTTGTTAATGCAAAAAATATATACAACTTAAAAATGCAAGTAAATAACTTCAAACTAGTGTACACAAGCATTTAATAAAGAAGCTGAATATAAAACATGCCGAATTTAAAGTTCTGTAAACATTTCAGGACTTGTTTTCTTTCTTAGAACTTGTTTTATGAATTATATTTGAGATGATAACTTTGTAAAGCAAGTACGGCAAATTAATTACAAACCACATAAGTACATTTATTTTGCAGTGAGTGATAAATTACATAGTTACATATTAAAAAAATACACAAAGAGGAGAAAAGAATCCCCTATAATGTGAGCACTCTATGAATGGCTATTTAACTGATATCACCGGATAAGAGACCTACAACTAAAAATGTGGAGCTAAAGTAGTTGTATTGATGAATAAATTAAAATAAACTTTATTAGGAGATATCCGCAATTAAAATAATGTAAGGTCAATGAACCTAAGCCTCAATAAGAGGCGTACCTAAAACCAAAGATGCAAATTTTAAATTGAGGTGGGTATTAGCTAGGGTAAGGAGCCCACTTAGTTGGATAAACGGTGGGACTCAAATTGTTAGTAAAGCAGAGCAAATGGTGGTCAGATTGGGACTACGTATATTGTCCCTCAATGTGAACCAAAACAGAGTATCTAACTCATAGCATCTCACGCCCCACCTCAGGAAAACCCGTGCAGTGTGCGCATACCAATCCCTTGTCTATACTGAGAAGGTATACACAGGACTCCTAAACAGGTAAGTACCTCTATTAGAGCGCCGTATACTACCAGAACGAGTGTATGTCCATAAATGAACCACGTGTCTGGACAGGGTGACAGACAGTTCACGTCTGACAGAGTGTCTCTATTAACACAAATAGCTAGACCAAAGTTCTGAGTTCGGTACTACTATATTGAGATGGTGCGGCGCATGGAGACAGATAAACATAGTAATTTGCGTCCGACAAAGTGTCCAGTGAACGCGTCTTATGCCCGAATCAATAAGCATTGGTAATGCTCCACAATCGTTTAGCCGTGCTGGGATGGTAAACACAAGGCTCCAAAGTGGGTAGTGGCTATAACAGGGCCGCGAGTCTGGACAGCTTGACAGACTGATATTGTCTGACAAAACGTCTGTCCTGACAACGTCTTATGTCAAATAGACCTTGAAAAGAAGGTCCCACTTATTAAACCCCAGAGCTGTTTGTCAGTGCATTATTCGGGCACCATATATACTGTACCCAGGGCAGATGTATAACTGCAAGAGAGCTGTGTAGCGGGACAGGGTGACAGACTGTGTATGTCTGTTTTCTCACAATCCAGGGCGAACATGGGGGATATAAACACACGAAAAAAACTATCTAAGTGCAGATGTAACAAATAAAAATGGAAAATCCCTGGTGAATCTTGCCCCTATGTACAGCCTACTCACAAGAAGGTATAGATATTCAAGCAGAGGTAACAAAGGGTAGACTGCGGACATCGGTAATGCAGAGCTGCTCCTTCACTTGGGGAATACGACCTCAGCAAGAAAGAAATGCACGCGCATAGCACAGATCATATGGTTCAAACAATTTAAAAAACTCTTAAAAATGCACACTTACAGTGTTGCCAATATAAAACAGCATGTAAGCTATAATAAGCTTCAGTGTGACCACTGGGAGATAAGTGCCACCTCTCACCGCACCGATCCAGACGGGAGCTTCGGCTGGACCCCACGTTGGTATAGTAGAGACGCCGCTCCGTTTCCGGTGCCCGGATGTTGACGTCACTTCCGGTGTGGCTGCTGCGGTTTAAAATGGGGGTTCTCTCTCCACAGTCACGTCATGAATGGGCAGTACCAATCTAAGCGTTTCGCCAATCAATATTTCGGCTTCCTGAGGAGTGTACCACCCCCTCACTAGTCAAGGCTTATATGCTCAGACTCTGCTTAGGTGCCAAGATGAATATTCGCGGTCAGACAGGTAGGGAAGAATCAGCTCTCCCTGCACTCTGTGCTGAAGCTCTGGGCCTCAATAAAGGGGAGCGTGATCTCTTTGTAGTCCTCCCCTGTTTCATGGATTAGATAAACATCTTGCCGCATATACTTTTTAATGTGTTTTTCTGTTGCTGGGCAGATGATTGTGGTTTTCAGTTCATTTACCTCTGGAGGGGAGGTCATTTGGTAGACGCTGTAAATATCACTCTTGAGCTACAGCTTAAGCTCAGGCTGGTTACGGAGCAGGCGGGAGACTGTTTCCACTTGAAAGGGAATCCTCTCCAGGATAACTAAAGCATCATCAGAATCTTGGGAGCCACCAGTCCCCTTTCCGTGCAGGAAGATGGTTTTGTCCCACGATGACTCCCTCAGCACAGCATGTAGCTGAAATCCCAGTAGCGGGCACTGCGGGGTCCCCGTAGTCTCCTCCGAAGTCTCTTTGGCCCTGGGCAAATGGCCCATCGGATTAACACAGCAGGGGACCCCCACTGTTAATCCGATTGGCCATTAATCTCTGCAGAAATGTCAATGAAATGTTGCAGCATGTACCCAGCATGTACCCAGCATGTACCTGGATCTTTTTGGTAATTGCCACTGGTTTGTTTAAGAATAATCGTCGGCACTACAGTACGTTTCGCAAGTGGCTTTGTCAAGGCTGGAAGAAACTCCTGCAATTACCTGGTATTTTAAAGGCAAAATTATGGTTTGCCAATTACCAATCAGCCCAATGTTGTTGTCTGAGGACCTCTAGTGGTCAAACATAACAATGCTCTATAGCACATATTGGCAGATTGCAAAACAGCAGAGATACTAATGTGAGTAATTCACAATGCCAGAATCTGAAGTTAGTATCAAATGAATGGGTAGAAAACAAATCCCTCATTTAGACCCTGGGGAGAAAGCGTGCCCAAGGTATAAATCCATCTGGATTCCTTCTGTAATAGTATCTCATCCCAATTCCCTTTCCTAAGTCCAAGTGAGAATTGATCAATACCAATAAATGTCAGAACCACGCTGTCCCTATTGTGGCATTCCTGAACGTGTCTAGCCACTGGTGTGTCCATCTGGTTGCGAATAGTGCCTAGACGCGGTGTCTGAATGGTCGTCTAGCTTTACCCACATATTTCTTTTGGCATTTGCAAATGACCATATATATAACACCAGATGATTTACAATTAATACATCTCCTGATATCAAAGGTTCTGGTGTTGTCCCAGTTCTGGAATGTCTTGGATGTTTTGATAGACCTACAGGCCTTACATTTGTGGCAACTAAAGCAACCTTTAGGTTTTTCAGGTGTGTTCTGACTTTTTCCCCCTTCAAAATGACTATTAACCAAGTGGCCACGTACTGTAAGTTCTTGGCTCTCCTGGGTGTCATTTCAGGGTAACTTTTAAGTATTTCTTGTAAATCTGTATCTGCTCGTAAAATGTGCCAATGGGTTTGAAATACCCTTCTGGCCTGTTCCCATTGGGAGTTCAAGGTACCAATAAATCTGATGGAGTTAGGCTCTAACACATGTACTTTATCTTTGAGAAGAGTTTCCCTGGGAGTGCTTTTGGCTCTCTTATAGGCCCTTTTTATACTATTCATACTGTAACCATGGGCTTTAAATCTCTCTTTCATGAGCCCTGCTTGTTCCTCGAATTCCGTGGATGTGGTACAGTTACATCTAATCCGAAGGAACTGACCCACTGGGATGTTCCTGATTAGATTTGGGGGGTGATGGCTATTGGCCCTAACAATACTATTTGTAGCAGTCGCTTTTCTGAATGTAGTTGATGATAGATCCCCATTCTCCTTGATCGAGATTTTGAGATCCAGGAAAGAGATCTCAGTGGGACCTATTTCTAAGGTGAGTCTTAGATTGTTTTCATTTTTGTTTAGTGTGTTAATAAACTCTTTCAAAAGTATCTGAGTCCCATTCCAGAGTAAGAGCACGTCATCTGTATACCTGTACCACATGTCTATGTGGTTTGTGAATTTCTCCATGGTCTCTACGAATACTATTTCGGCTTCCCACCAGCTCAGGTACAAGTTGTCATATGAAGGTGCACATTTAGTGCCCATTGCTGTACCCTGGGTCTGGTGGTATAGTGTTTTATTGAACCAGAAATAGTTTTTGGTAAGGACAAAGGTCAACAACCATAGATCAAAATCATTGTGTTTTAAGAGGTGATTTCCTCTGGATTTCAGAAATTATGATACCGCTGAGATGCCTGCTTGGTGAGGTATACTCGTGTACAGCCCCTCCACATCTAGGGACACCAAGATGGTATCTGTAGTCACATTGACATTCTCAATTTTACAGAGAATATCTTTGGTGTCCCTGAGATGTGATGGAAGGACTGTAACAAAAGGCCTCAGTATCCGGTCAATATAGTCACTGGCATTCTCAGTTAAACTGCCAATGCCTGAAACTATTGGCCGACCTGGTGGAGGTGTTTTCCCTTTGTGTATTTTGGGTAAACTGTATAGGGTGGCGATTTTGGGATGTTTAACCAAAATGAAATCTTTCTCTTTTTCAGTGATCACTTTATCAAGCATACCATCATTCAAGATCTCACTAAGTTCCAAATGATAGTTGGCAGTGGGATAGTTCTTCAAGATGGAATAGCAGGCCCTATCTGACAGAAGCCTCTCATTTTCTATGATATAGTCATTGCTCTTAAGGATGACCAAGTTACCCCCTTTGTCTGAGGGCTTTATGGTAATTGTTCTATCCTGTTCGAGCTCCTCCAGAGTGGTTCTTTCAGAATAGCTCAGTTTGTCATGCATACCTTTAGCAGATTTGTTAAGACCATCTAGGTCCTTAGTGACCAGAGAAACAAAAATCGCTATGTTGGAGCATGAATCTGAGTGGGGCATAAATTTAGACTTTGGTTGTAAGGTCGTAAAGGGACCTTCGTCCAATGATGTATCAGACACTGCCATTAATTCCATCAAAGTATTCAGATTCTTCCTGCCCATCTGGTCTAATGGTTCAAGACCTAAGTCGTCTGTGATCCGAGAATCACTTCTCTTTAACATTTTGTGTAAGAGAAGCTTTCTAGCAAACAAATTAAGGTCTTTTACCCACTCGAAGATATCAATACGAATTGATGGTGAGAATGATAGCCCCTTTGATAGAACGCTAAGATGGCATTGGTTAAGTTCACGATCGGAGAGATTGATGATCTGACTTTCATTAGATCTCGGGTCAGAGTATATCACCTCTCCTCGTTTAATTGTGCCTCCTGCCTCTGTTCCTCCTGTGTTCCCAATCCCCCCTGTTTCTTCCTGGTCCTTTTCTGCTTCCTCCTGGTCTTCCTCTGCCCCTGTATGGGTTTGGAGGCCCGGTATCCTCTAAAAAAGGATTTGATTCTTGGAACCGTGTTTGCATATGGTGTTTTGGATGCTTGGAAGCTTCTTCCTCCACGCCTGAGGTCTCCCCTTCAGTTGAGGTTTCTAATGTCTCCTGTTGTGTGTTTACATTGCTTATCTTTTTATAATGATATCTGTAGATATGTCCTTTATTAGTCTTTCTTATCTCTGATATTTTTTATATTTCCTTTCTTTCAGGTCCCTGGTGTACTTGTCTATATTAAACTGTAATTTATTTTCTAGGTCTATACATTTTGAGTGTGTTTTCCACTGTTCCACTTCTACCAACAGTTGGTCAACTTTTGAGTTCTGTTGTTTTAATTGTATTGTTTGGTAGTCTACTAATAGCTGCATGAGTGACTTAGAGCATTTGCCCAGAATAATATCCTAGTCCTTCATAAACTGTTCATTTGTAATATTATTAGCTGGGGCTAGATTACTTCGAAGTCCTCGCGGAATCAGACCATCCATAATGTATGCCTCAAAGCTAAAGACCTCCCACCAGAGTTTAGTCTGTTTTTTTAAATGAAAATCGAGATTCTGAAAGAAGTCTTTAATATTAACCACCAGAGGTTGTCCTGGTGTATCAGTTTCACCTAAGTGTGTTGTAAAGAAATCCTTGGCTTCAGTTTGCCAGTTGGTGAGATTTGGTTTATTTGATAAAAACCTGCCATGATCGGTGGGCCTGTGTAAGGGTTGGCTGCTCGCAGCGCTTACTTCCCATGGCTCTCCACTCCTCCAGAGATCCACGCGCTCCCGCTCCTCCCATCGGAGGCACGCGCAGACTCAAGGTGCATGCCGCCACTGCTCCCGAACCGGGGGGGTCGCGCACACGCATGCGCTCCTGCAACGGACCTCTGCAACTACCAGGAAGTCAGCTGGTTAGCACAGGCGCCGCTGCGTGTCCCCATCGAGGTCACGCATCAATACCACAGACTCCTGCAATCATAATGATGCCTGTACACCTGCCCTGCACCCTGCATCCTCCTACCGATGTTCGACTTACCTCTGACCTCACTCCTGGGTAAGCTTTCCCATTTGCTTCTTCTAGTATTTAGCTTCAATCAGCCCTGGGCTGATTGCTGAGCATATTTTGTGTTTGCCATGCTTGCTACAAGCTGCCTTGCTTTGTCCTCTTGTTCTTGAATCTTGACCCCCAGCCTTGTATCGGACTCCTGACCTCTAGCATCCTTGGACCTCGGCTTCAGAATTCGACTACTCTGCTCTCTCCTATCCTCAACCTCGGCTCCAGAATTCGACTACTCTCTGCTCTTCAATCCCTACTACGGCAAGTACCTACTACGATCCTACACTCTCCTGCCCTGACCCGGCTAACCCACGACTACAAGCTGCGCAACCCGGACCCTGCTTCACGCCTAGGTCAGTGTTTTCACATCCCCACCTCAGCCCCGCGGTCCGCCCCTGGTTTGTGGCGAGCACCCGTGACAGCGTGCTGAGGGAGGAAGGAGCAGAAGACACTCCAAATCTAATTCAAACTCAAGTTAAGGAGGGAAATGTGGGAGGAAAGGAGGACCCTCGCTACAGCCTGACTATAGATGCTACGATCAGGGGCAAATAATGAACACAAAGAGGAGAAAAGAATCCCCTATAATGAGAGCACTCTAGGAATGGCTAATTAACTGATATCACCGGATAAGAGACATACAACTAAAGATGTGGTAGCTAAGGTAGTTGTATTGATGAATACATTTAAATAAACTTTATTTGGAGATATCCTCAATTAAAATAATGTAAGGTCAATGAACCTAAGCCTCAATAAGAGGCGTACCTAAATCCAAAGATGCAAACTTTAAATTGAGGTGGGTATTAGCTAGGGTAAGGAGCCCACTTAGTTGAATAAACGGTGGGACTCAAATTGCCAGTAAAGCAGAGCAAATGGTGGTCAGATTGGGACTACATATATTGTCCCTCAATGTGAACCAAAAAGGTACTAAATATCGAACCGTGGAATATGTGGTTACAATGTTGACTGATGTAACCAGCACAAAGGAGACAGATAGTCTCAGTGAGCTCCGCACTAGGGAGGTGCGGCATGTGAAAGCAGATGGACATGTTAGTATCAATCTGACAGAGTATCTAACTCATAGCATCTCACGCCCCCCCTTATTTTAATTTATTCATCAATACAGCTACCTTAGCTACCACATCTTTAGTTGTAGGTCTCTTATCCGGTGATATCAGTTAATTAGCCATTCCTAGAGTGCTCTCATTATAGGGGATTCTTTTCTCCTCTTTGTGAATTTGTTCATTATTTGCCCCTGATCGTAGCACCTACAGTCAGGCTGTAGCGAGGGTCCTCCTTTCCTCCCCCATTCCCCTCCTTACCTTGTGTTTAAAATAGGTACATATTACATAAAGTGGCGGCCGCCTTTAATCTCCTGCAGCTGTTTCCCCGCAATTTTTTAAATCGCGGGCACATGCGGCATGTTTTTAGCCGTTTTCGGCGCCGTGGGCGCTTTCAATGTTGAGCGCCATTAGCGCTGAACGGGAGATGCGGCTGACGCGCGGCCAAGACCGTTAGAAACGGAAAACATCTCCAAATTTTTTCGGGGATGTAGGAGGTTTAAAGGGGCCGTGACAGTAGTTACATAGTAGATGGGGTTGAAAAAAGACATACGTCTATCAAGTACAACCTACAGTATGCAAAATTTAGACAACAGATACTTTATCCTATATTTTTACTTACAGTATATTGATCCAGAGAAAGGCAAGCAAAAAATAAATGTATTATCATATTCTGTTTTTACTAATTTAAATGAGATTATATTCTCTTCTCCAAATCATTTTTATTAGGATTATATTTTGTTCCTAATATATATTTTGTATTAGGAACAATACTGTATTTTTTTCAATTCTATTTGTCAGTCCTGCAATCTGCGCTCCCCAAACTTTGAAGACTATCACAAGGAAAGCCAATAGAAGTCAATGGGGCTCTCTGTGCGATAGTGCCAGATCAACACTATCATAGTTTATAGAAAAGTGGGTCTTAATGTCAATCACAATATATGTATTTTGCGGCTATGTATAAAACGTCGGTATAAGTGATTTTGTCGTAAAACAGATGCACAGAAGAATTAGGAAGTTAGTGTGTCACTCTGCACCAATTTATGAAAACAATGTTTATGTGTTGTGCGTGGTGTGTGTCAAATTCTTTTTCACAAAGAAAAAAATAATGCTGGGGCTTCAATTAATGGTGGAGTTTGGATAAATATGTACATGGTATGCAAGAATAAATTTCAGGTATGCAAACTTTTGTTTGCCATAAATGCGTAAAATTGTTCAACAATTTAAAAAAGAATGCATTTTTCCTTCATCAGCTGGATGCCGGGGGTCTCTAGAGCTGATACCCAATAATATCAGCACCGTAAACCCCCGGGCTGAATCCCAAGCAATAAAAATGCATTTACAGGCAACTTCATTACCTTAGCGGCTTACTGCTAAGGCAATGAAAGGGGTTAAGGAACAACAGAAGCTTTATTGGGGGTAGAGGGGGTGATTGAAGCAGGTACTTGGCCTTTAACTCACCCCTTCTGCCCCCAATAAACATTGTGAAAAAATAATTCAAACGTGGCGCTTAAATCTAATTATAGTGATTCAATTAGTGCACGTGAATACTTATAACAGTGTATCAATGTGAAAATATCAGTGAATGTGACCCAATGGAAATAATAATAAATGCAGCTTCAACCCTTCATGTCGATTGTTTTTTCTTCAATCCAAGAGATGTCTGGTTACAGGATACTGGGGAGCGCAGGTAGATGTAAAAAAGAGCAAACACAAGTATATAGTGCAAATATGTCTGTTCGAGTGGTGTGGTTCTTAGAACAAAATAGGCCAATGAGATTTCTACTTACAGATTTCTCAAAGGAATCGTGTGCATAAAGGTATCTTTGTGAGCTATATGGTAAACATCCAAATCTCCCCCGGATCAAAGTGATTGGACCTAAGCAGGATGAAAGAGAGGCACAAAACATAGTGCAGACTATTCCAACTTTTATGTAAAATCAATATAAAAATTTGCACTCACATTTGGCAAATCAAAACAAGCAGATTGGGATAAAATCCCCGCCATGAAGTGTGTCCGCTCCTGTAGGTGTGCTGATAAACTGCATCCATGATACCGTGGATATGAATGGACCCCTTTGAGGCTGAGAAGAACGCTTTCGATCAGCTGTCAGCTCTACACGCGCCTTCTCACTGCCTAACCCTGGGTCCTTACGTCTCGTGTCTCTCGTGTTTGGCGTCACCGGAAACGGGAGCAGGAAGGTAGGCGGACTGGAGTCTTCCAGTGAATCCTTTCTGCTGTCTGCAATCAGCTGCCACTCTACGCGTTTCACCATAAAGGTTTCATCAAGAGTGGATGGCAATAAAGTTACAGCATTCAAATACCCTATCTCAGTATCTTATTGGCTCTCTTACTAGCCAATAAGGGGGATTCTATTCCGATATAGGGTAAATGATGTCATCCCTATCTACGAATATATAAAAGTTACACAGAAATTAAAAATATTCAATGCCTCACATTCAGAGAATACCAAAAATAACATATATAAAATCAATTTATTAAAACACTAAAATAATAACAATGTTTGAGTCATCAAGACCAATGATCTATAAATGAAAGTCGGGAAGAAAGAAGATGTAAGTTAATCATCAGATCAGATAAAGACACTCAGATCAAAATCCAAATTTAAACCGGCAGGATTTATGGTATTTAGTAGATGAATCCATAGTGATTCTCTCTTTATCAGATCTGCATCTCGATCTCCACCTCTCCAATGGGGTAGAACTTGTTCCAAACCAATAAATCTTAATCCAGAAGGATCAGAATTGTGGAACATGAGAAAATGTTTGGACACACTATGGGTCAAAAGACCTTTCCTTATATTTCCTACATGTTCTTAAATTCTGACTCGCAGAGGTCTGATAGTCTTCCCAATATACTGGAATCCACAGGGGCAAATGATAAGGTATACTATACATTTAGATCAACAGTTTATATGTCTTTTTACCCTATAATTTTTCCCGATAGAATGAGATGTGAATATATCTCCAGGCAGGGCATACGATACACAAGCTGTGCATTTTTTACAACTAAAGAAACCTTTTGGGAGATTTAACCAACCTGATGTGTTAATGTTCTTTTTACTTTTTCAAGCACTTGGAGCTATCATGCCTTTGATGTTAGGTGCCCTTTTCAAAAGTACTTGAGCCCGATCAGGAATGTGTTGTCCCAATATAGGGTCGTTCTTTAGTATGTGCCAGTGTTTGTTTAGAATACGCCTAATATTGCCAGCCTCTCTACTATATTGGGTGACGAAAGGGATATCTAGTGTATCTTTAATCTGTTTATCTTTTGGCAGTAAGATTTGTTCTCTAGTTAGAGAAATAGTTTTGTCCAAGGCTTTATCTATATTGTCTTTCTTGTATTTTCTCTCTACAAATTTCTTTGTCAAAATACTTGATTGTTCTATGAACATCTCATCATCAGTACAGTTATGTTTTAACCTTCTATACTGACCAAATGGAATATTGTCTATCCAACTTTTTTAGTGACAACTAGATTGTAAAATGAGGTTATTGCAATCAACTTCCTTGAAGTAATTGCAAGTTTTTATCTTCCCTCCTTCTATGTAAATGGTTAGATCTAGAAAGTTGACAGTAGAGTTACTTATTGTTGATATGGATTTGAGATTTACAGAATTACAATCTAAGTATTTAAGAAAATCGTCTAAGCTCTTGCGGGACCCCTTCCATATAAAGATAATATCATTTTTATATATCTTTTCCAGGTGACCATGTTCGCGTCCCAGCCAGTCCATGTCCAAACGTGGTCATTTTCCCAGACACCAATAAAGAGGTTAGCATAGCTGGGCGCGAACCTTGTCCCCATTGCCGTCCCGCAAATTTGGAGAAAGAATTCTCCATTGAACCAGAAGAAGTTATTTTTCAAAATGAAATTTACACATTCTATTAGAAAATCTATTTGTGTTTTATTAATTTTTCCACTCTTAATCAAAATATTGTGTACTGCACTAGACCCATCCGTATGTCTAATGGATGTGTATAGTGCAGTCACATCTGTTGTTACCAAGAAATAGTTATCTTTCCACTCAATTTTTTCTAGGAGTACTATGACGTCATTTGTGTCCTTTAAATGGGATTTTTGTTCTGACTATTTGCTCTGTATTTTGCTTTGTGGCAGCGGCGTGGGCGATCAGGCTATTAATTGGTTCAGGGTCTGTCACGAGGCGACAGCCCCTGAAAAATCAAATATTGCCGGCTTAAAAAAAATTGCGTCGCCATGTCACGCTTACTATAAGCGCACGCGGCAGCGACAATGTATTTGTTTTCGGGCGACAGCGCATTGCCGGCACCATAAGCGCAGCCTAAATACTTACATATTTCAACAGCTCGCTCTTGCAAAATTAGGCTGCGTCCATGCTGCCGCCGAGAGCGGTGGCATCACCAACTCTCCAAGCATGAGCACAGGGTGTCCTGCATAATTTTGCAAGCAGGAGCGAGGAAGTGTTTACACTTTTTTTATTATTTCTGTACATTCATAGTATGATTGATATAGTGGCAGCCTACCCTTTCACTTGCAGAGGATCGCAGCGAAGCAGGTTGCCAGCGGAGGAGAGCAGGAACACAGCGCTATTGTAGGGCAGACACCAGAAGGAGGGTCGTTTGACATCACAGCGCTGGGGCTCGCTCCTCCCCCTTACCTCCGAATCACGTGGCCGCCACCTGCACTATTCTGTTTGGCCGCCCGCGCGCGTACATCTTTTTTGCCTGCACACCCAGGTTTTGCCGCATGCCACACCGCCTAAATAGTCTTGCGCCCGGGGCACCCCCCCCCTCAGTTTGTGCACCGCTGCATTCAATCACAACACACACACACTCAATCACAACACACAGACAGACAACCAACAGGCACAGCACACACACACACACACAACACCCACTCAATCACAACCAACACAGCACACACTATATTATATAATGTGTGTGTGGTGTGTGTGTATACACACACACACACAACACCACAACCACATATATATATATATAGAAACACAGAAAAGGAAACCTCTAAAAAGACTCAGACACGTATGCAAAATAATAATAATAATTTATTAAATCAAAATATGATGAAAAAAAAAACACAACTGACTGAACCCCTGCCTAACTGACTAAAATAAATTGAAATAGGACAACCCCAAGGAGAACTACACTACCATATCAAAATAAACCATAATGTGATCAATACCTCAAATAATGTGACCATTATGGGGACAAAGTACCCATAGGGATCTACCACCGGCCGGCGGAGGAGATACTGAGCAAGAAAAGAAATAAAGGAAATAAAAAAAACCCTTAAAGAAAATAAATACACAAAATAAGTTAGGAAATAATAGGCATGCTATACCAGTGTGCGGGGCACTAAATATAAAGGACCTACAGACATGAAACTATACATATAGTACATGATATCAACAACATTGTTGGAAGGTACTTCAGTGACCCAAACACAGATGTCAAAAAGAACATATAAAGGAGAGAGACCCACAATAATGAAGGCAGTATAAAACCTGCCAATAGATATTGATATTGAAAGATACTCAGCTCCTGTAAGATGGTAGTGACAAAAAAGTCTCAGGTAAGTCTCAGGTAAGCACAGCCACGATCAAGAAGTTACATCCAAGGGTAACCACAATGGGTATAGAGTCCAAATAAAGTGCCAGCAGGCAGGGCCAGCAGCATAAAAGTCCCACCAACGCGTTTTGCCCGCTAAGGCTTTTTCTAGAGCCCATAGAGCAGGTCCAGTTAAATAGGGCACTGATGGATGACGTTTTTCGCGCCAAAATTGTCCCGTGTATATACGTATTACAAGGGTATAGGTTGCCATATAATTGCGTGTCATAGATTGTATATGTGGTTCCAAGTAGATGGCGCTATGGCCTTTTGGACGCTGATTCTCATAGCTGGGAATAGTCTCTATGTTGGTGACGATATCGTGACGTCATAATCCCGCGATAGCGGGAATCAAATTCCCGCGCATGCGCGTCACGGACCTACAAGCAGTCAATGCACAGTAATACAACCACCTATCGATGCATGGTTCCGCAATAGCGAGAATAATTCCTGCGCATGCGCATAGATGGTCTTTACATCAGGAAACTGGATCGTAAGAAAATAGCCACAAACAGTGAACCAATCACGAAGAGAAATCCTCATAGAAGCAGCATCAATCGTGACAGGCTGCCTGAACTTGTCTTGATAGGCCATTTCAACAGCAGACAACATATCCCAAGCCCGAGCTTCCCACAAACAGGGGAGGTATGTAACAGGTGACTTAACCCAGTTCACGAATGTGCCTCTAATCCAGCAGTGTGGTGGTTAACTGCTGGTAGACAATTAACTAACACCACCTGACTGATTACAGGGCTGGGCTGAACAAGGAGACAGACATCTTGAGCCTGCCAAAAGAGACTGCAAGCTGACAACAAGACACAGGGGATAATACTTCTATATCTGGATCCTGACATTGCCTTATCACAGATGGGTGTGGACACCAGGAGAACAAAGAAGCCTTCCCCTACAGCAACTCAGCTAACAGAAGACTTTTCTTTTAAGACTATTATCTATGTCTATCTAAGTATATGAAAGTCTCTATGATTTGGGCTGGTGAATTGCTGGGCTAACTATGCAGTTAGAGAGCTGGATCAAAAGTGTATATACTGTATACTCCAGAGTGGAGCGGATTTTGTTTGCTGATTTACATGTTTGCTGTGATTAAAACAACAGGCGCAATAAAGCCTTATTTTAATTTCACCTTAAAACAGTCTCCATTGCATACCTCTGAACACATCTCTTACACTTGTACTTTGTGGAACGTCAACCCCACCCCCTAGAATATTAATGAGCCAAGAGGACACAAAAAACTTTTTATTCACAGCTGCATTGAAAATCAACCACCCCAGTGTACATCTGCGTTGCCCCAAAGGTGGACATCCTTTGGCGCAGTCAAAGGGTGTGAGCCATTGCTGCCGTTTGCTGATGTTTGGTGATGTTAAAGCTGCTCTATATCAATCGGAAAATTACAAGCCCTTTATCCCCTGTACCCAATTTCCAACTCTATCTGTGCATGAAAAGTCTGTGAATTGACTGTTTAACCTTGTTCTTTTAATGTAATCATGTATTTTTATAACTGTGCCCAGGACATACTTGAAAACGAGAGGTAACTCTCAATGTATTACTTCCTGGTAAAACATTTTTATAAATAAATAAAATATACTATTGTGGTTTTATATATATATTTACTCTGTTGCACTGTGTTTTTATCTTTTTTCTATTTTTAACATATACCTACCTGGATGCGAGTGCGCTATTGAACTTTTGCTCGCATCACCTTTGTGGATTTGGACTGAATCCATTTTAGAAGCAGCACCCATTGCAGGACAATATTAATTAATTTATTTTCTTTTATTTATTCGATTTCATTATTTATTCGCTAAAGTATTTTTGCTCAAATCCCTGATCTCATCTGTTGCACTTCTCTTTCTAAGAGCAGCATTACTGTTGGTCACATTCTATTTATTTTTATTGTTTTCTTTACATACTAATACAAATAGATATGTCTCACACTACCGTATTCTCAAGACGCTCAAATAGAAAGATTAACATACTGTAGTCAATTTTCTCATTATGAAAAATATCATCTATGCCGAAGAGAAAGAGGATGTACACAATATGTTCCAAGCATTAGAGAAACTCCTGATTTCTGAAAAGAAAGTGGTGGGATAAAACCACATTAGAGAGCTATATCAAACATAAACGTATCCCACATGGATTAAGGGTCTTTAAACAACCAACATCTTATGCAGAGGATCAGGGTTTCTTAACAGCTTGGAACAAAATAATAGATGACTGTTCTGTAAATTTAATGAGACTATTAATTACTCAGCAGTACAATTAAAAGAACTAGATGAGTCAATTGAGATTCTAAAAGAGAAACGCTCACCACTTGACTCTACTCTAGAGTTCTACACTTCTGACAACGAATTGCACGAGAGATTAGATTTACTTGAAAAAAACATATTATCAAGTAAAAAATCAAAGTTTAAAAGTGACAAAAAAGAATATGCTACGGGAAAAATTATGAATTGGCCGAAAACAGAAAATATAAACACTGGACAACAAAACTACCCTAAGAAAAGAGATTATTCAAGAGACAATAATACCAAACACTACAAAGATAGGGAGGAAATAACATCAAGATACACAGTTATAGTAGGAAAGGGACACCCCCACGATTCATGCCAAGGAGAGAAATGACTCCAAAACATATAGTGAGGAGAGAAATATCCCCTCACTATCCTAGGAGAGACGTTCCCATATTTCAATCATACTCTAGGAAAAGCCCACCTAGACAAAAGGAGAAGGAAAAATCCTATGAATATAGAAGAAGGGAGTTGGGCAGAGAGAGAAAAAAATCCCCTAGAAAATATAAAGGTAAAAAATATCCTAGAGAGGGTGATGGGGAAAGACCTTCAACATCTGCCGCTTTTCTGGAGGAGGGTGGTGTATACCCCAGAGAAACAGAAAAGTACCATTGTGAAAAACAAAAAATTATTTGGGTATTTAATAGATGCGGAACTCTATTTATTGTTAAAATTTGATTGCAGCAACGTAAGTTTTGGAGTTGGGAGGGTTAGATTTAATGTTTCCGATTTGTCATTGTTAACTTTATAGCCTGAGACTATGCCGAATTGGTCTAGTTTAGCCTGAAGGTTGGGAAGGGATATCAGTGGGTTAGCTAAAGTTAATATTACAGTACATCATCTGAAAATAGGGAGATTTTATGATTGGTCTCCCCAATTTGGATTCCTTGTATGTTGACTTCCTCCCTGATTGTCGGAGCTAGGGGCTCAATTGTTAATGCAAACAGAAGCGGGTACAGGGGACAGCCTTGCCTGGTTCAATTTTTGATTCCTATTGGGTTCGAGTCTCCTCCGGGAAGTTTGACATAAGTTGTGGGAGTCTGGTAAAAGGCTCTGACACCCTCCAGAAATGGGCCCTAGAATCCAAATTTCAACATTGCTTGATCTAAAAATGCCATTTTATTCTGTCAAACGCTTTTTCAGCGTCCAGGCATAATAGAGTAGCTTTCATACCGGTCAGGTGCACATGGTCCACAATATTTATGATCTTTCGAGTATTGTCCGGGGCTTGTCTACCCAAGACAAAACCTACATAATCGATATGGATTAGTCTTGGTAGAATCGGGTTAAACCTGTTTGCCAGGATCTTACTGTATATTTTCAGATCCGAATTGAGTAGAGATATAGGTCTATAGCTTCCACATTGGAGGGGGTTTCTGCCCTCCTTGTGGATAATGGCCAGATTGGCCATAAACATAGAAGTTGGGATTGGTGCACCCTCAAAAAAGGAGTTAAATGTCTCGAGAACATATAGGGAAAGAATCATCTGAAATTAGATACCTAACACAGGACCTGCAGCTTTTCAACTTCCTTCAAATTAGACATTTCCTCTCAACAATATCCAATAACGCAAGTTTTCCAAAGTTATCAAAATTTGAAATGTACTGCAAAAAAGGTCAAAGAATGTTCAGTTCACGCTCTTGTTTCCTATGATTGCAGAAAAATAATTTATCTCCTTCCTCTTGCAGCTCCTGTGGTTCGAAGTGTCTTCCCACACTCAAAAGATGGACTCCGGCGGAAGACTCTGTCGGCAGAACCAGGTAACCAAGAAAAAAGCACAGGTGCGCACCAAGGTAAGGCTATGTTATAATAGAATATGTCAACAACAATGTAGAAACTTACATATAGATGAAACTTAGTTCATGTCCAGGTCTGAACAATATCCTCATCGTTTTGGCTCCACCATAGATCAGGCAGGGGGGCGATGTTCAATTCCTTTCAGGTAGCAGTCCCGTGCGCTGGGGCTGACTGCGTGGCACTCACTGCAGCATCACTTTCGCATTTAGGAGGGTGTCGGCGTGGTGTGTAGCGCGAATGCAAGCTGATGAAGTATACCTGTTATACGAAACGCGTCGTGAATTGTGTAACCAGCTTACCTCAACTCTGGTGGCTGGCATACACTCAAGTGTAATCATTCCGGTCGCGATTCCTCAAATGAACCGGCATCTGTGGACGGCTATAGGGGCCTTCTTTTCCACGCATGTGCACTCGCGCTACACACCATGCCGACACCCGCCTACATGCGGAGGTGATGCTGCAGTGAGTGCTACAGAGTCAGCCCCAGCGCGCAGGACTGCTACTTGAAAGGAATTGAACATCGCACCCCTGCCTGATCTATGGTGGAGCCAAAATGATGAGGATATCGTTCAGACCTGGACATGAACTAAGTTTTATCTATATGTAAGTTTCTACATTGTTGTTGTCATATTATATTACATCATATCCTTACATTGGTGCGCAGCTGTGTTTTTTGCTTGGGTACTGCAAACCAGAGAGGACTGATTTCGGGAATATATGTGAGAATGGATCCTCAATACACTGGCGACACACTTTATTCGAGCTCGGCTAGTCCCACGAATTCGGGTATACTCGGGTGTATTGAGGTTTGTGACTGTTTTCTGCCCAAGTGCATTGCGTTATTTTCCAGGCAGGGATTGAAGCATTTTATTCCCGCTGGCTGCAATACTGCACAGTATATATATATATACTGCATTACAATTCATGAATTTATGCCATCTGGTAGACACGCGAAGCATTGCAGCCTATTAAATCCTAATCATTATCATTTATCAGATCAGCCGCCCGTCAGCCAGGCATGAACCGTGGCTGGGAAGACAAACGCAACGGGGCTTGTCAGAGGTGAGGAGCGGCGCATTCCAGGTATCTGCCAGGTACATACTGGGTATTTGCTCGAATAAAGTGTGTCGCAGCAGTACCTACCCAACACACATAATTATATGTTAAAATGGGCAGAAGATCTAAACGTTGAAATAGATAAGGAGGACTGGGAAGGTATCTGAGGATCGGCAGCTAAAACCTCAATTTGTACGATAACAAAGGAAAATATTTACAAAATTCTATTTCAATGGTACCTAACTCCTAGTAAGCTGAGACAGATCTTCCCAGGAAAACCTGATCTATGCTGGAGATGGTGTGGCCTGAGAGGAGATATGGCTCACATTTGGTGATGTGTCTATGGATCCAGAACTTCTGGAATGTGACCCAAAAAATAATACATGAAGTAACAGAGCTGGGGGTTTCATTGGACCCGTTGACCTTTCTGCTAGCCAAACCACTAGAGAACATCATGGGCCCCATGGGGTGGCTAGTATCACACATTCTAACAGCTGCAAGATGCTCTATAGTCGCGGCCTGGAAGAAAATCAATGCTCCCTCCAGAAGAACTGTCATCAAAAGAATAAATGAGGATATGACTATGGAGAGGCTAACGGCCAACTGAAACAAAACACAGAATAATTTTATAAAATTTGGGAACCATGGCTCCAAACCTAGAAAAATTGCCAAAAACTAAGTAAAGTAAAAATCCCATCACAATAATCAAGACAATTGGCCTTGGAGTAGGAGCTAATATCGAGCGGATGATGGGGAAGGGCGGGGAAGGGGGATGGATTTACTTGTCCCCATCCCTCTTCCTCGATTATCTTGAATAGATTATCCTCTCCCCCCCTCCCCTTCCCTTTTCCTCCTCTATACCTTCCTCCCATGCCCTCCTTTCTCTTCTCTTTTCCCTATCCTTTTCTGTCTGCTCTAAGCTTTTAACAAGGAACCAAAAACTGGTACAAGGCATATGAAACCAAGGGTACAGGTGAAAAATAAACACATCTAGAATTTCAAACCACCCAATGTATTTAGATTCTAAACACAGAGAAGAACAATGTTGATTATCAGTTTGTGATGTGAACACTACTAATGGTAATTTGTCTCAAACCGCCGGTGAGGAATGAAATGTAAAAATGTGTACATCCTTGTAAACGCAATAAAAAAGATTGAAACAAAAAAAATGGTTTGGGAACATGCAAACAAATATTCCCCTCTGAGAACATCTGACCTACAGTACCAACCAATGAAGTAGTAATACCAACCAATGAGATGCCAGAAAATGATTTTAAACATACCAATCTTAGAAAGAAATCGACTTTTTATCCAAGACATGATAAAGGGAATTTTTTAGACACTTTTTATCATCTACTTATTAATGACTTCGTAGAATTAGCAGAAAAAAGACAAACTACAGGAAGAAACAACCTAACAAAAGAACAAAGAGAAAAACTAAAATCCATATCTGAGAATACAAATTTGGTTTTAAAACCAGCTGACAAGGGAGGAGGGACTGCTATAATGGACAGGACCTGTTAACTAGAGGAGTCAGACCATTTACTAGGCGATATAAACACCTACCAAAAATAGGCTGGTAATCCAACTAAATACTTTTTACCGGAACTAAACACACTGCTTATTAAAAATGGTTATCTTATACGATAATGAATTGAAATTCATAAGCAATAATTTTCCAAAAATGTTCTTAAAGAAATTAGCTGTCAGGAAGATTATATTTTATGCACTGGCGATGTATCATTCTTATATAAAGTTATTAATCACAACCAAGGATATAACGCTATTGAAAGAATTTTAAAGGATAAAAAAATTTTAAACACACAACAAATTTAATTTTTTTAGAATATTCGATTCATTTTAACCCATAATTATTTTCTTTTTAATGGCCAGTTTTATCTTCAGAGGTGTGGTACTGCCATGGGTACTAGGTTTGCGCCAATTTACGCAAATATTTTCTTAGGAATGTTGGGAAGATGATTTAATCTACCATAACAACCCCCTTGGCGCAAACCTGGTCTTATGGCAGCGCTAAATAGATGATATTATTTTTATATGGAGTGGGAAGAGGAGCTTTTAAACTCCCCTTTCACATATCTTAACACCAATATTCTTAATCTAAATTTTTGCTCCACTTTTAGTAAAACAGAAAATTCTTTTTTAGACTTATGTATTTATATAAAAGATAATACCATCCACAAGAAAACTTATTTCAAACCTGTGGACTGTAATAACTACATACTACATAATAGCTGCCATCACAAACAATGGTTAAAAAAATTTCCGCTAGTACAAATTAGGAGGATTAAAGGGAACTGTTCAGACCAAGAAAAGAACAACAAACAGGCAGAAATTCTTGGAAAAGGAGTTATTGAAAAAAAGGGTGAAGATTAATTTATAAGAGAGGCAAAACACAAAGTTGATCAAATGGATAGAGAAAATCCTTTAGTGACCAATATAAGTGTAACCCTGCTTCCTATCACTGGCAAGCTGTTACTCTGTGCTGTGTTACCTGCTGGCTCACAGGGCCCGAGCCTCTGCCACGGAGAGCCTGGGATGCATACAATATATATATATAGGTTCGGTGCAGAGCCTCCACCTTCGACAGATCCCGCCAAAGGGGGAGTTAGTCTTCGCAGAACGTCTATACAAGAATTACTCTTACACGACCATGTTCTAAAACCAATCTCGTTTACTGATAGATTAACCTTACGATACATTACATGCCATGACATTCCGGTATGCTGGTACACATAATTTAACACACCACGGAGGACGTCAACATTCTTGCGCCTCGGCGGACGCCAACAATGACTTGTGCCTCGGCGGACGCCAACAATAACTTGCACCTCGGTGAACACCAACAACACATTCCCCAATCCCGCCACCGGGTGATCCCACCCCGTGTCCAGAAACGCTAATCAGTTCTGCTACGATTCTTTGAAAAGAGTCTCTGAGGGCACCACGCTCTTGCCCTTGCTAGGATCCGGGGCGCTAGGATCCGGGGCGCATCTTTTCGAACTCTTGCCACGCTACGGGGTCTGAGTCCAATCTCCTTCTCGACAGAATAGTCCTGAACAATACTACTAGTTAGGGGGTAAAAACCCTTACTAAGGGTGTCCCTAGCTCAGCTTGTCTCTACGGTGACTCAGGGCTAACTGGGCCGGGGGCACCTGGCCTGCGCCTGGGTGTACAACCTCCCATTGCAGTATCTCCGTCTCCTCGTCTCTCCACGAAGCTCAAAAAACACATGCGCGCAACCCCTGCTTATATGTCTGGCAACTCCTCCTCCCATAGGCTAACCGCTCTCACCTGACCCTCCCCGTAGGGCTGCTGGGTCAAGGAACTGCTCCTCTCCTGCCAAATTGTACTCTCCTCCTTCGCGGGCTCTCCAACTACTCTTTGCAAGCGCAACCTCCCATTTCTCGGGGTGAATCAGGGGTCACGGCTACATCCTCCCCCCTGTGGATTAAAACATCCCCGCTTGGAAAATGGCAACAACACAGCCTTAATATAATGAAAAATACTAATACATTGGTTCCTCTATCAACTTGTACATTTCACTGAACATGATAATCACTGATTGCACCCGGCTGCGAGCCCACTGCTTAGACACGTAATGAGGTGCCCCGAACTGATCATAAGCCAACCTCGTGGGAGGTTGGCCGGCTCTTTGGCTTCTGTGAATTGGCTCTTCCGCTACCTCCTTGGGGGAGTAGCAATGCTCATCGGGAGTCTCCAACTCGGCCCTTGAGGGGTGGGTAGGTCTGTAAAGTCTCTTTGTGATACAAAGCACGGGCTCTGGGGATTTAGTGGTGGACTCACTGGAGTCAGTGTCTCTGTCATGGGACCAAGGGGCTCTTTGCCCATAGCTCCTTCGGGAGATGCCCCCACGGCCGGAAGGCCCCTTTGAGAGGTTCCTTCCTGTGGATCGTCCAGACTTTCCTGTCCTGATGACAGTTCCCCACTCAGGGGAGATGTAGGCCACTCTACCACTCCTTCTTCTATTTGGGGAATGGGGAGCAGATGATTTCGATGCCATGTTTTTATCCGACCCTCCGAGTCTTTTATCTGGTAGACGGGAAGGCCAGGCATTTGAGAAACCACTTCGTATACCTCCTCTCGCCAGCGGTCAGCCAATTTATGCTTTCCTGGAACTCCCAGGTTGTGGAGCAGTACGGCATCACCAGTTTTAATGTCTCTATGTTTTACTTTGTGATCATAGCGCCTTTTGTTCCCGGCATTCAATTTTTCAGTGGATCTCTCGGCTTGCCCATAAGCCTTCTGCAAATTCTCTTGCAATCTTTGTACGTAGCGAAAATGGTTGGAATTGTGTACCCCATCGGTGGAGACTCTTAACTGTATATCCACTGGTAGGCGAGCTTCACGGCCAAACATAAGAAAGTAGGGGAGAACCCGGTAGATTCGTGTCGTGTGCAATTATAAGCATGGACTAGAGCTTCCAAATGGTGACTCCACTTAGTCTTCTCGACACCTGTTAGTGTGCCCAGCATGTCCAGCAGCGTGCGATTGAAACGTTTAGGTAAAGCATCCCCTTCTGGGTGGTAAGGAGTAGTACGGGACTTGTTAATGTGTAAGAGGTTCAGCAATTCTTTTATTAGTCTACTTTCAAAGTCCCTTCCCTGGTCGGAGTGCAGACATTGAGGTAGCCCATAATGCATGAAATATTTATCCCAGAGGATTTTAGCCACCGTAATAGCTTATTGATCCTTGGTCGGAAATGCCTGGGCGTAGCGGGTATAATGATCAGTGATGACCAGCACGTACCCTATACCATGGGTGTCAGGTTCGATGCACAAGAAGTCCATGCAGACTAAATCCATAGGCCCCGTACTCTTTAGATGACCCCTGGGGGCAGCTCGGGTGGGCAGAGTCTTGCGCTGGATACACTGCATACACCTGCGACAGTGATGCTCTACCGATTCTCTCATTTTTGGCCAACAAAATCTGTCTCTTACTAGTCCGAAAGTCTTGTCCACCCCCAGATGTCCGTGTTCATCATGGAGAGCTTTCAGCACTAAGTATTGTAGTCGTTTTGGCAACACTAGTTGGCGGCGATCCGCCTCGTCATGATACTTAACCACTCGGTACAACCACCGATCTTGAATTTCAAATTTGTCCGCCTCCCGCATTAGTATACCTCCGACATTCCCTGGAGTCTGGTGAAGCAGTCCCCGTCGCTTTTGTCGAAGGGCCTCCCGGATAGTTCCTGCGACCGGATCCTGTTCTTGATAACATATCATCTCTTCCCAAGCAATGATCTGATCGGGGGCCACATGCATTCCACTTGGGTCTCGATAGGCTGCCGGTATAGCGGTGGGGGCACACTCTAGGGAGTCAGCCACCCGTAACTCCAAAAAGGCTATTTGCTCATCTATGATGGCGGCCGTGCCGCAGAGGGCTCTTATTCCCAGTCCGGGGATCTCTTCCCTCTGATCTTCGTCGTTGGTAGGGATCAACCCCGGTCGCCGCGACAAGGCGTCCGCCCCAATGTTTAAAGGCCCAGGTTTGTATTTTAAGGTGAAGTTGTAATTGAAGAGCGCGGCCAACCAACGATGTCCGGTCGCATCCAGTTTGGCGGAGGTCATGATGTAGGTTAGAGGATTATTGTCGGTACGTACTTCGAACGACACCCCGTACAGGTAGTCTCAAAGTTTATCCACTATGGCCCATTTAAGGGCCAAGAATTCGAGCTTGTGTACTGGATAGTTCTGTTCACTGGTGGTGAGACTGCGGCTGATGTACGCTATGGGTCGTAACCCCTCAGGATATTTCTGATGCAACATGGCTCCTAAACCGCTCAGGCTGGCGTCCACGTGCAGGATGTAGGATTGGTCGGGGTTGGCGTAGGCCAAGACCGAAGCAGCCGTCAGACTCTGCTTCAGATCGTGGAAGGCTTGGTCACACTCGGGGGTCCATTTATCCCTGAAGGGCTGTTTGGCAGAGTGGGTTTTCTGTCCCTGTTCAGACGAATATATGCGGGGCAGACTGTTGAGGGCTTTGGCCCTTCTTGAATACCCCTCCACAAAACGCCGATAGTAGCCGCAGAAACCCAGGAACGAGCGTAGCCCCCCACATTCTCGGGACGAGGCCAGCTAACGACAGCTTCTATCTTAGCGGGATCAGCGGCGATTCCGGCGCCGGACACGATGTGTCCTACTGCACCGACACACTTTATTCGAGCAAATACCCAGTATGTACCTGGCAGATACCTGGAATGCGCCGCTCCTCACCTCTGACAAGCCCCGTTGCGTTTGCCTTCCCAGCCTGGGTTCATGCCTGGCTGATGGGCGGCTGACTGTTCATGATCATGATAGGAATTAATAGGCTGCAATGCTTCCGTGTCTACCAGATGGCATAAATTCATGAATTGTAATGCAGTATAGTATATTATACTGTGCAGTATTGCAGCCAGCGGGAATAAAATGCTTCATCTCCTTGCTGGAAAATAACCCAATGCACTCGGGCAGAAAACAGTCACAAACCTCAATACACCCGGGTATACCCGAATTTGTGGGACTAGCCGAGCTCGAATAAAGTGTGTCGCCAGTGTACATACGTTACTGAGGTCCGACAGAACCGACATTTGTCCAGAGAGAGTTTGAGGCCTTCGGTGGACAGCCTATCCAGTACCTTCAAGAGACGACTTTCATGCTCCTCCAAAGTTTTCCCAAAGACTATGATGTCATCTAGGTATACCAAGCATTCTCGGGGGTTGAGGTCTCCCAACGTTTTTTCCATTAATCGCTGGAAGGTGGCGGGCGCTCCGCATATGCCTTGAGGCATGCGAGTGAACTGATAAAACCCAAGGGGGCAGACGAAGGCAGTCTTGATCCTCGGGGCTCATCGGGACTTGGTAGTATCCAGATCGTAAGTCCAGTATGCTGAACCACTGGCTCCCGTGTAGGGCATCCAGGATCTCTTCTATACGAGGGAGGTTATATTGATCCGGTACCGTCCGGTTGTTCAGCGTCCGGTAATCTACACACAGACTCACAGTACCATTTTTTTTTCTCACTACCACAATGGGAGAGGCGTAGGACAATGGGAGAGGCGTAGGGGCTTCGATACTCAGTGACAATCCCGGCGGCCTCCATGTCATGGATAGCGGCTCTCACATCCTCCACATCTGGGGAGCGAGTCGGCGCGAATGTTCTCTGAAGGGCTTCTCATCCATCATGCGGATGGTGTGCTGGGCGTTGCGGCTGCACCCCACATCCATTTCCTCTGTAGAGAATACGGACCGTCTTTTTTCTAGTTGTGCCCGTAACCGGTTCTTCCAGGTTCCCGGCAATTCGGCCGAGCTGAAATCGAAGTCCAGGGCCGTCCCTGTTTCTTTCACTCGGGTCGTATTTGCTTGCACGGCCTCTTCCACTGAACTAACCGGATAGATTCTTCCTATCAGCTGGCCCACGTCAATGACCAGGGAGAAGGGTGATAGATTCTGCACCATCACATCAATCCGTGTAGGGATGGCGCCCCGCCAATAGCGAAATTCGGGTACGAGCCGATACCCTCGCCTCACATCTTCTCCGGGAGTACTTTCAAGTGAGAATTGTTGGTCTTCGGCTAGACGCTCTGCATAAGCACACAGACGGAAATTCTTTGCGTGTCTCCGGGAAACAGCTTTGTACACCCCTTTCTCCCACAGAACAGCAGTCCGTAGTCATCTAGAGGAGGGGAAGGCTGGGCGAGATCGGATTGAACCAATTGCAGCTGCAGACTGGACATGGGGAGCTCTTTAGTTTCGTGTAGATAAGCCCGGATGACCACTTGTACAATATCGGCATTGGTGCCGAGGATAATAGGGTACTTGGGGGTGTCTCGTGGTTCCGGACATACCAAGGCATCCACCTTCATGGGGTGAGACTTTCCTGTGTTGAGCTGTTGGATTTCCAGATCCACGGTCACTAACCCATTGATGGGATAGTCGTCGTTGCTCAACCCGCGTACCTAGATGTGATCCACCGGTCGCAGCGAACGCTTCTGAAGATGATGATCATAGAACCCTCGGTATATGATGGTGACTTGGGATCCAGTGTCTAGTAGAGCAGAAGAATAAAACTCGTACTCGTAGTAGAGAATCCACTAAAACTCGGATCAGCGCTACCGGTCCCACTCGATTCCCATCTTCTATTGATTTGGCCCCTCTGGACGGGGTGCCGTCTGTATCAGCATCCGCCGAATACACCCCGCATACCATAGTCTGGGATGGGAACTTCGGGGGTGAAGGGCTCTGGGGTCGAGAAGTGCCCAGGCAGCAATCGTAGGATAGATGCCCCCTCTTCCCGCACTTGTAGCAGGACATATCTCTGGGGATAGCCCGGCAATCAGGCGGAGGGAAAGACCATCCCGCGGAAGGCGATTTCTCGGGACCAGGCTGGTCCGATTGCTCCTCTTTCTTCTCTGTATTTCCTCTGGATTTAGCGCCGCCGCTAACTTTTGGTCTCTGAGGAGAATGTAGCATTTCGTTTCGTGTTCCTTCACCTGTTGCAGTAGTTGGATGAACGAAGGGGGGGGGGGGCCCGAGTGAGGTGATCACGAATCATGGTGGCTATTGGGTGAGAAGGACTGGATCCGCAGAGGTATTGCTTCCGGAGATACTCATTCATCTGGGAGGGTAGTACATATTTATAATGTAGCAGCGGGCCGAGAGATATTTGCACCCGGTGTATATAGGCGGATAGCTCTTCCCCATCCTTCTGGTTTACGGCATAATACTTGGCCCACAAGGCCCCGTCATCCTCCTTCGCACTATAGGCTTTGGCCAGGAATTCTATCATCAAGCGAGAGGTTAGATCGGGGTACTGTTCGCGGTGTATTCCTATCAGCGTGGCATCCGGGGGTCGCAGACACTCCATGAGCCGCGGGCGTTTTACTACATCTGTGCATGACCACTCTTCCATCACTCCCACTCCTTCCACGTCTCTACCCCATCTTCACCGGTAGGCACCTGGAGGGTCCCCGAGAAGGCTTTTAGCTTCCGGTAGTTCTGAGCGTGGGTGGCTAAGGTAAGCGCTTCGACCAGCGGCGGCAAACTGGGGGGGCTAGATAGCAGATCTATTTTGTCATTCAGTTTCTTTAGCAGGTTACTACTCACTCCCGCTTCCATAGATGCGCTGGATTCTGGGTTACTGGACACGGAGCAGTAGCTACCGACCTCACTCTCGGCATAGTGGATCAATGGGAGGGTGAGGTCATCCACCCCCAACGGGCATACGAAGGGGTTTTCGAAGGGGGTAAACGAAAGGACTACCGCCGGGAGGTGCATCGGGCAAGACCAGGGATTGTGGAACAGCAGTTTCCAACGCCAACAGGTTACGCCGACAGTCTACAAGTAAAGTATTCCACTTGGAGTCGTGGTCTATCATTACATCTACCAGGCGAGCTTTGGCAAACCCCGGGAGTTGTCGCAAAGCCGTCTGTAAAGTCTCTAGGGGCAAGGCCATGGGTACTCGGGCCAGCGATACGGCGAAACGAGTGGGAGTGCGTACTTCACAGGCCCAGTCTCGTATCTCTTGACGGGTGGGCAAAGCCATGGTGATCACAATTTAGGTTCGAGGGGCACCCCAGGTCTAAAATCTCAGCAGCGCCTCCAAATGTAACCCTGCTTCCTATCACTGGCAAGCTGTTACTCTGTGCTGTGTTACCTGCTGGCTCCCAGGGCCCGAGCCTCTGCCACAGAGAGCCTGGGGTGCATACAATATATATATATAGGTTCGGTGCAGCGCCTCCACCTGCGACAGATCCCGCCAAAGGGGGAGTTAGTCTTCGCAGGACGTCTATACAAGAATTACTCTTACATGACCATGTTCTAAAACCAATCTCGTTTACTGATAGATTAACCTTACGATACATTACATGCCATGACATTCCGGTATGCTGGTACACATCATTTAACATGCCACGGAATATTCTTGCGCCTCGGCGGACGCCAACAATGACTTGCGCCTCGGCGGATGCCAACAATAACTTGCGCCTCGGCGGACGCCAACAACACGTTCCCCAATCCCGCCACCGGGTGATCTCACCCCGTGTCCAGATACGCTAATCAGTTCTCCCATTCCCACAGGTCGTATCTATGTGTATGGGTGACTGCGCAGCCACTATGTCTTAGGTGATTGAAAGGTAGAGTTGGTGCACTTGATGTAATACCTGCCGGGCACTCCGGTGCTCGGAACTGCTACGATTCTTCGAAAAGAGTCTCTGAGGGCACCACGCTCTTGCCCTTGCTAGGATCTGGGGCACTTCTTCTCGAACTCTGGCCACGCTACGGGGTCTGAGTCCGATCTCCTTCTCGACAGAATAGTCCCGAACAATACTACTAGTTAGGGGGTAAAAACCCTTACTAAGGGTGTCCCTAGCTCAGCTTGTCTCTACGGTGAGTCAGGGCTAACTGGGCCGGGGGCACCTGGCCTGCGCCTGGGAGTACAACCTCCCAGTGCAGTATCTCCGTCTCCTCGTCTCTCCATGAAGCTCTAAAAACACGTGCGTGCAACCCCTGCCTATATGTCTGGCAACTCCTCCTCCCATAGGCTAACCGCTCTCACCTGACCCTCCCCGTAGGGCTGCTGGGTTAAGGAACTGCTCCTCTCCCGCCAAATAGTACTCTCCTCCTTCGCTGGCTCTGCAACTACTCTTTGCAAGCGCAACCTCCCATTTCTCGGGGTGAATCAGGGGTCACGGCTACATAAGAAAGAAAGAGGTGAAAGATAACTTTATTCCTTTATCAACCACTTTAACAGAGAGTCAAAGAAGATACAGGAAATTGTAAAAAAAACATTTGCATGTCCTGAAATGCGATACGGTTCTGGTTGATTTTGCTCCGGATTTACATCAGTTGGTGTTTACCAGTGCCAAGAACCATAAAAGACAGCTTTTGACCTAGTGCCCTGAAAAAGTAACAAACAAATATATAGAGTCATGGATTATTAATAAACCTATGTGTTTTTTAAAATATATAACTTGCACATCTTGCAAAAACAGACATTAAAAAACTGAGAGTTTAGTTTCAAATATTACAGGAAAAACATTTAAAATGAATAATTTTATCAGCTGTAGGAGAACATATGTTGTCTACGTTCTGATGTGCCCATGCGGGCAGTGGTGGGATTCAACATTTTTAGCAACAGGTTCTCTCTCACGGGAAGGGGGAGGGTGAAGAGAGATGGGGGGGAGAGAGATGGAAGGGGGAGGGCAAAGAGAGAGAGAAAGAGAGAGAGACTGTACTGCCCTTTTATAGTGACAAATAAAAACCAACAATATTTGATTGAAATTTAAATAAATTATTTATTTGCCTTTCTTAAAATATTTTCATATCACTACTTGATTGTCATTATATTGTTTTTTTGTCCAGGGCAGAGAGAGAGACATGGGATGGCTGTGAGACCAGGGGTGAGGGCAGAGAGAGACCAGGGGGGGGGGGCAGAGAGAGCAGGGGGGGGCAGAGAGAGACAGGGGTGGCAGAGAGACACCAGGGGGAGAAGTGAGAGATTGGGTGCAGAGAGAGACAGAGGGAGGCAGAGAGAGAGACATGGGGGGGCAGAGAGAGACTAGGGGGGGGCAGAGAGAGTCCTACTCACATCTCCTTCAGTGTAACGCCTGTATGCCCGCAGACCTGGCCAGTCCCCAGTACTGAGGTGGGTAAGGGTATAACATGCACCCACAGCAGTGAGGGCATGCCCGGAGTGTGGTAGTAGCGTTGCCGGGCCTGGTGAGTAAGGGTTAACGTAATACTTGCTGAGTCTGGGGTGCCAGAGATCGGAGGGTAATGTCCAAGTGCCAGAGTTCAGGGGTTGGAGAGAGCAGCATAGTGATGTTCGAAAGCCAGGGTTCAAGGGCAGGAGAAAGCAGCGTAGTCAAGTCCAAAGCAGAGTTCAAGTTCAAGCCAAAAGAATCCAAACAGGGGCAGGGACAGGAACCATGACTGAAACAGACAAGGGAGCTAGGCATAGACACTGCACACACAGGAGCTACAGGAAAGCTATGCAGAGCATGGACTGAGAGTAAGGAGTGGGGTTATATGGGAAGAAGGACCAATGGAGGTGAGGGGAGGAGCAGAGGTTTGAGTAGGTAATTGCAGAGATAGGTCTGTGAGAGCATGGGAGGAGACAGGGAGGTAATCTAAGGTAATAGCCTGCAACCGATGGTAGGCGGATCCAGAGCGTGGGGGCGGCAAGTAACTAGAGCGGGTGCGCAGGCCTTATGTAACCCTGCTATGCGCGCGTACCGTGCGTGCACCAGAGCGTGGGGGAAGACCAGCGGAGGAGGCGTACGGGAAAGAAGACAGAGGGGAAGGAGGAATGGAGGAACCAGGTAGGGAACGGACAGGGGTGACAGAGGCAGGCCGAGGAGCGCGTTAGCCACGATAGGGAACCCGCGATCGTGAACGTGCATGCTTGGTGAGGGGGCCGCGCGCTTGCACAGAGTGTGAGCCTGAGCGTGAGGATCGGGCCGTGGAGGAACGGCTGAGAGAGGAAGGTAGAGTTTGGGGACGTAGGGGAGCGGAGGAACTAGGCAGTGTGGAAGCTGGGTTGACGGGGACACGCTGGAAACTGTGAATCCCCCGATCCGTTACAGTATCCCCCCCTTGAGGATCGGACTCCGGACGATCCTCCCAAGGTCTATGAGGGAACTTCCGACGGAACTGTCTGAGGAGTGCTGGGGCATGGATATGATGGGATGGTATCCAGGAACGTTCCTCCGGGCCATATCCTTTCCAGTGTACAAGAAACTGAAATCTGCCCCTGGACCAACGAGAATCGAGTATGGACTGGACTTCAAATTCTTGTTGTCCTTGTATGACGACCGGGTTAGGTCTCTGAGGGCGATCTGGAAAATGGGCATTTTGGATCAGGGGTTTAAGGAGCGACACGTGGAAAACCAAAGGGATTTTCATAGTAGGGGGAAGTGCAAGTCGGGATGCGACCGTGTTGATCCCTTCAAGGCCCTTGAAAGGACCCAAGAATCTCGGGGCCAGTTTCTGGGAAGGAGTATTGAGCTTGATATTCTTGGACGATAGCCAAATTCTGTCTCCAGGTTTGAATACTGGACCCACTTGATGTCGTCGATCGGCTTGCGTTTCTGTCTTTGAACGGAACCTTGCAAAGCCTTTAAGATCTTTTTCCAAGAATTTTGAAAACTGGAAACGTGAGAATCCGCTGCGGGAACACCAGAGGGGAGGGCGGAGTGGGGAAGACTGCTGGGATGAAATCCATAGTTAATGAAAAAAGGTGGCTCTTGCGTGGATTCGTTTCTTAATGAGTTAATAGCAAAATCAGCCCAGGGTAACAGGTCCATTCAATTGTCCTGCTATTCCGACACGAAGCACCTGAGATACTGTTCCAGCATCTGATTCATTCTCTTCGTCTGCCCGTTGGTTTGTGGGTGATAACCTGAGGAAAATAGAAGGGAAATGCCAAGTCTTTGAGAAAAAGCTCGCCAAAACTTAGAAATGAATTGAGAACCTCTGTCCGAAACAATCGAAATAGGAACACCATGTAATCTGAACATTTCCTTAAAAAAAACAACGGCCAAGGTGGTTGAATTGGGGAGACCCTTGAGGGGTATAAAGTGTGTATGCTTGGAAAACCTGTCTACTACGTCAAGGATCGTATTCCTCCCTTTGTAATTGGGAAGTTCCACAATAAAGTCTATGGAGATGTGTTTCCAAGGTTGTTCCGGAATAGGAAGAGGCATAAGAAGACCAGAAGGTTTGTGTTGGGTGGATTTGCTCTGGGCAGAGACTGGACAAGCTCTGGTGAAGTCAAAAATGTCCCTGTTCATCTTAGGCCACCAAAAGGTCCGTTTGATAAGATCTACCGTCCTCTTGAAGCCTGGATGACCAGCAGATCTAGTCGAATGTCCCCACAGAAGTATTTTGTGGTGAAAACGCGGGGCAGTGTACAACCGTCCTTCAGGCACCTTAAATCTCCTAGGAATATGAGCCTGGGCTTTATTGATTTCATCCAAGACATCAAAGTTGTTAGCAGAAATTATACACTTAGCGGGTAGAATCGACTCCGAAGATTCATTAGATTCGTTCTCCATGGAGAACTGACGAGACAGGGCCTCGGCTTTGATTTCTTGGTGCCAGGAATATAAGAAATTGTGTAATTGAACCGCGAAAAGAACAAAGCCCAACGAGCTTGACGAGATCCCAACCGACGAGCTCCCTCAATGTACAATAAGTTTTTGTGGTCAGTGAGGATGGCTACTGGCTCCTTGGTACCCTCGAGGAGATGTCTCCATTATTGGAGAATTACAAAGGGTGGGTAGGGGAGTGGGGGAAAAAGCTCTTGCTACTGTCCTGAAAATGGTGCCAGGGGTTAACGGAACTGAAGAGCACAAAATACTTGCAAAAGCAAGCAAAAGAACACCTTTTAAACAAGCACTCATAAAGTGAAAAAATGAATTTAAAATAACTAAACCTTTAATAAATGCTAATGGGAAACAGTGAACACAAAACACTTAAAAAACTAATTAAACAGCTAATTCCCAGTCCTTAAACCAAGGCTGGTTGACATGTGAATCTAGGGTATGGTAGTACCACCCTGGCAAAAGCAGAAGGATGTTTAGCTAATGCCTCCGATTGTGGATTTAGCTGTAGAAAAATTATATGTTCTATCACTGGACAGAACGAACCGGACATATAAATTCGTCCTACACTGACTAAATTGATTCAGAGTGTGTTTCGTGCTATGCATTAATATACTTAATGTATATGACATCAACCAAAATATATATATAAAAGAACCCTAGAAAAACGGCGCGTAATATAACATAGATTCAAGCTACTATGTAGCTAGATTGAAGCTGAGAATGAAAATGTGTGGTGTATTGAAAATATCAGCATATCACTTTACACTTATCTGTTGTAGTCAAATACCTCAGCGTATATAGGAGTTCTCCACAGAGATTAAATCTTAACTAGTGAGAAACTCTTCCCACGGACTTCCGTGGAAACAGCACAGTATAATATGACAGAGTTTTAAGTATAATTAAATTCAAGTGCAATGTGCAAGAATATATTTTGCATATCAGATCTAAATATTCAGATGTATATCGTGTAGCACCTAAAAAATCTAGGCACCTCCCACCCGGTGTTGTTATTCATGAACACCCCGGCGTTAATTAAGTTATCCGGGTGAGGAAGAGGATAACTTAGTATAATCACTGGAGTACTCTATGTACTTCCCAACCCGTGTGGTGTTTTATGAACCACCGGAACCTTTAAATAGGCCTGGGTAAGGAAGGGTTAATTAGGATTTTAAGCTGAACCCATAGTTGTATACAGATCCTCGTAATATATCATATACTATTATACAAATTCTAGTCGTTGTGTTGTATATTGATAAACACCCACCAAACATTTGATGACCAGGTCTGATGGTGTTATTAGGCGGGAAAAACCCCCTATGCAAATAGGTATAGTCAATTTATACATCGATCGTTTTACTCTAAGTGTTGGGCAACCAGCACACATATATTTCTCAATGTGTGCCAGGCATAAGTTGCGGGACTCCACCCGGCGTGGTGTATTAATGAACACCACGGTACATTAGTTAGCCGGGTGGGGGGGAATCCCCTATGGGGGTAGAAAAGCGCGCGATACAAGCTACCCTTGCAGGAGTATTTTTAGAGAGCTGCTCCGACACCCGCCTGGTATGCGCTGACGTCACGGGAATGCGGTCCTCCAGCTGACACTGTTTCGCGCGTCGCTCTGACGCTTCCTCAAGGTGGTCGCGCCTCCATGGTAGCCAATGATTTAAAATAGGCACGCGTTGTCATGGCAACCGCTCGGTATTAGGATAAATTATGCAGCTAATAAGTTGAATTCAGTCTTGTTTTTCTTTCTTTATATTAAGTTTGTGGCAGGTATTTTTAGGATCATAAACTCTGAATGTTACATAGGGTGTGGGGGTAATGAGCAGAATTGGTGATGTTACAAGCCTTGTAGTAACGGGGTTATGAACACTTAAAGGGACATTACTGCAGCCAATGATGGATGATCAGTCTATTGATTGGAAATATGACCAGTACTGATGATATAACTTGCAGGGTTACTATCAAATATTACCCAGCATTGTTCTTCTGATCTCAATGTGCTCACTAAATTCCCATAGAAGGGAACATCAATGAATATGTACAAAGTATATTATATATATTATACTTTTATCTGATTCCGCACAAGAGGGGGGGGGGGGGTTGGGTATTCTGGATGGAATGTCATTGAAACCCTATAATCACTAAAGATGGACATTAGGACATATAGAGACTTCTACATCCTGGTTATAGTGGGTAATGTTACCCTTCCCTCCAATATGGAATAGTGGGAAAAAACTATCCCAGGGCTGGTGTATATCTGCTACTGGCTTAATGTCTGTGTTGTTTCACACCAATAAATGCGCAAACATAAAGCCTTCATTCAGGCGCTTGTGGATATACTGTAGAGTGTGCCGAGTGTATAAATCCACTTTGCCCTTTTTTAGGAGTTCTCTGTCCCAACCCCCCCTTCTAATGATTCCGGAAGTTGGTATACCTCCCTTGAAACGTAAATTAGAGATGTTCCCCCCGTGTGCAGTGTTCACATGTTTTGCCAGCGGAGTGTCAGCTTGATTCCGTATTGTCCCTATGTGTTCAAGGACCCTCCTTCTTAATTGTCTGCTTTTTTCCTATATTTTTTTGCCCACATGACACAACCGCCTGGTAGATTACTCCTGTAGTGGCGACAGTTTACAAATGGCGTATTTGAAATGTCTTGCTGTAATCCCAATTACCAAATGTTTTTGTAACCTGAGCATATTGGCATGCGGCGGCAACCCTTCATTTGTATTGCCCGGGGATCTTTTGTCAAGCCAAGTGCCAGAGGAGATAGGTTCCAGATGGCTGTGACTAAAAGGTCCTTCATTGTTGGTTGATCTCCTACTGACCATAGTTGGTCTTGGTTTCAAGGACCCCCCCGCAGTCCGTGTCCTCTAGAAGGACATGCCAATGTTATTGACAATATTGGCGATTGTTTGCCATTGTCTGTTATAATGTGCCAATAAGACGAATATTTTGGCTTATGTGGGTTTTCGGTGTGGGTTAAGCAGAACGCCCGTTGTTTTGTTTGTTGGCTCTATTGTGGCCTTCCTTTCTAGTGCTACAATATAATACTCTGAATATTTAGATCTGATCGCAACTACTATATTCTTCCACATGCACTTTATATCTTATTACTTATAACAACTAACTCTGTCCTATTATACGTTGCGTGTTTCCACGGAAGTCCGTGGGAAGTTTTCTCACTAGTTTAAGATTTATCTCTGTAGAACTCCTATATACGCTGAGGATTTGACTACAAACAGATATGTGTAAAGTGATATGCTGATATTTTCAATACACCACACATTTTCATTCTCAGCTTCAATCTAGCTACATAGTAGCTTTTTTATCATGTTATATTTACCGCACCGTTTCTAGGGTTCTTTTATATTATATTTTGGTTGATTCATATACATTAAGTATATTATGCATTGCACGAACACACTCTTTGAATCAATTTAGTCAGTGTAGGTACGAATTATATGTCCGGTTCGTTCTGTCAGTGATAGACATATTATTTCTACAGCTACATACCACACTGAGGCATCAGCTAAACATCATCTGCTTTTGCCAGGTAACTACCATACCCTAGATTCACATGTCAACCAGCCTTGGTTTAAGGACTGGGAATTAGCTGTTAATTTTTTTTTTAGTGTTTTGTGTTCACTGTTACCCATAGCATTTATTAAAGGTTTAGTTATTTTAAATTCATTTTTCACTTTATGAGTGCTTGTTTAAAGGGGTTCTTCCATTATGGGAGAGCCAACTTGATGGCCAGAAGCTCACAATTCCCGACATCATAATTTCTCTCGGCCGAAGAGAACTCTAGAAAACAATCCACAAGGATAGAGTTTTTCCTGTGGAGAAGATCTCTGAGAAAGCACGTAGCCAGCTCCCACATCTGAGGCGTCTACTTCTAGAGTAAAAAGGAGGGAAGTATCCGGATGCCGAAGGATGGGGGCAGACACACGAAGGCTCTTGAGGAAGTCGAAGGCTTCAATGGCTCGGGTGACCAAACGTCGGATCAGCACCTTTCTTGGTCAAGGCAGTGATAGGTAGAGCAATAGTGGAGGAAATTGCGGATTATTTCCGGGAGTAATTAGCGAAGCCAAGGAAGTGCCTGCACAGCTTTGAGGGAATTTGGCAACGGCCAGTTGAGTACTGACTTCAATTTCTCAGGGGCCATGTGAAGCCTTTGCAGAGATTATATAGCCTAAGAAGGCTGTGGAAGATTGATGGAACAGACATTTCTCCATTTTTCGCGTATAGAGGCCGATTAGCACAAGCCGAGAGAGTACTAGTTTGGTGATGTCGAATGTGCTCCTCCAAGCTTTTGGAGAAAATGAGAAAATGTGGTCGTTACAAATAATGTAACAAATGTTCCCAAAATGTCCCGGAAGTTATCGTTCATGAACTCTTGGAAAACAGCAGGGGCATTGCATAGGCCGAACGCATCACTAAATACTATATGTCCTGAACGCGTATTAAACACGGTTTTCCAATCGTCCCCGTCCCTTATACGAATAAGATTGTAGGTCTGCTCTTAATTGGTTTGGAGAAAAATAGAGGCACCTTGTAGACGGTCGAAGAGTTCTGAAATCAAAGGAAGGGGTAAACGTTTTTTAACGTAATCTGTTAAGCCCACGAAGGTCGATACAGGGTCTTAAGGAGCCATCCTTCTTTTTCACGAAGAAGAAGGCCGCCCTCCCGGCGCGGGAGTGGAATTTCGATGAACCCCTTCTTAAGATTCTCCTGGATGTATACATCATCGCTTCCATCTCGGGCACAGATAAGGGATAAGACTTGGACTTGGGGAGTATGGTTCCAGGAATCAAATCATGGACAGTCATAAGAGCGATGAGGAGGTAACACCTCAGCCTGGATTTTATAAGCATCTAATATTCATGGTATACCTTCGTAAAGCAGAGTAGGAAGATGGGTGGTGTCGAGGCCAGCGAGCATGGCAACAGAAGGAAAACTGTCTTCTCTGCAGTATCATCCCATTGATTGGCAAATCATTGGTCCAATCTATACACACAGCTTGTGCAGCTGAAGCCATGGTAATCCTAGAATAACCTGGACAGCAGGGGAGTGGAAAATGTCGAAGACCATTACCTCGGTATGACCATCCGCGTTGGTCTGGTAAGTGGAATACTCCCAAATGATGAAGGCAGGTTGGAGCATTCGACCGTCAATATCCTTCAGGCTGATGGGCGACTTTTTCTGACTAACGGTATTTTTTGCTGCAAGCGAAGGTGTGATCAAGAAAGTTGCCACCAAACCCGAATCGATAAAGCTTCAACCTCTACTGAAGATCTGGACCCACGAGAGTTATGGGGAGGAATATTTTCTATGTGTAGTTCCTAGGGAGAGAGGGCAAGAAAAATAGTACCCAGTGAAACCCCTCTACCTTTACTGGGCGGTTCCCATTTCCCGGTTTCAAGCGCAGTGACAAAGTTGGTGTTCTCGGGAACCGCAGTAGAAGCAGAGACCCTCCTCCATGGCGTCGCGCTTTCTCAGTGGCCCGAAGCTGTTGACTTCCGATTTGCATAGGTTCCGTGGCGTCCCAATGCAGGGAGGGCCAATGGAGAGACCTAGGAGAAACAGCAAGGACGAGAGAGAACGGAACGGTGACCTCGTGGCGGTTGTTCCTGAGTAGCTGATCCATCCGGATACTGAGGGCAATGAGTTCCTCGAGGGATGAAGGCTGGGCGTGAGCTGCAAGGTCATCTTTGAGAGATTCTGACAAACCGTGCCAGTATGCCGCAGCGAGCGCTTCATCGTTCCACTGGGTTTTCTGCAGCAATGGTCGGAACTCCACCGCGTATCTTGCAGCTGACCTAAGAGCCTGAGAGAGATGAAACAGGAAAAAGCGGCAGTTGTCTCCCTACGCTGGTGTGCAAAAACCTGTTGGAACTCATGCGAATTGGGAGTAATCTTGGGTTTATATCGTCTGTGTTCCGTCCCAGAGGGAGAAGCACAAGACAGAGCGTCGCCAGTGGTAGGGCATAAACATAGGCCACCTTAGTACAACAGTTAGTGAAGTGGCGGGGACATCTCGAATTGAATGTCACACTGATCAGGAACCCTCGGCAAGCGAGGGGATCCCGTCGTACCGGTGTTGGGGTGGAATAAGTGGCCCTGGACTTCTTACTAGGCCACTGGGACCGGGGTAGATGGTTGCCACAGGAGCTTCCGCGAGGGACAATTAGAATGTCTCATGTGTACTTAGAGAGCTGGTCACTTAGGAATTGCCAATGTTCCATGGAAACACTTGGCCCACATCAGGGGGGTCTGCATTTGTTTGGCTCTGCATAATGTAACGCCTGTATGCCCGCAGACCTGGCCATTCCCAGTACTGGGTGGGTAAAGGTATAAACACCACCCACAGCAGTGAGGGAGTCCCGGAGTGTGTGTATAGCATTGCTGGGCCTGGGAGTAAGGGTGTAACGTAATCTTCTGAGTCCGGGGTGCCAGAGGTCGGAGGGTAATGTCCAAGTGCCAGATTCAGGGGTTGGAGAGAGCAGCGTATTGATGTCCCGAAGCCAGGGTTCAAGGGCAGGAGAAAGCAGCGTAGTCAATTCCCAAAGCAGAGTTCAAGTTCAAGCCAAAGGAATCCAAACAGGGCAGGACAGGAACCATGGCTGAAACAAAAAGGGAGCTAGGCATAGACACGGCACACACACTAGCTACAGGAAAGCTATGCAAGCAAGGACTGAGAGGAAGGAGTGGGGTTATATGGGAAGAAGGACCAATGGGAGTGAGGGGGAGGAGCAGAGGTTTGAGAGGTAATTGCAGAGATAGGTCTGTGAGTATCATGGTAGGAGACAGGGAGGTAATCTGGTAATAGCCTGCAACCGATGGGGGGCGGAGCCAGAGCGTGGGGGCGGCAGGTTAACTAGAGCGGTGCGCAGGCCTTCTTTAACCCTGCTATGCGCGCGTACCGTGCGTGCACCAAGGCGGGGGGGAAGACATCGGAGGAGGCGTACGGGAAAGAAGACAGACGGTAAGCATGTCAACCAGCCTTGGTTTAAGGACTGGGAATTAGCTGTTTAATTTGTTTTTTAAGTGTTTTGTGTTCACTGTTACCCATTAGCATTTATTAAAGGTTTAGTTATTTTAAATTCATTTTTTCACTTTATGAGTGCTTGTTTAAAAGGGGTTCTTCCATTATTGGAGAGCCAACTTGATGGCCAGAAGCTCACAATTCCCGACATCATAATTTCTCTCGGCCGAAGAGAACTTCCTAGAAAACAATCCACAAGGATAGAGTTTTTCCTGTGGAGAAGATCTCTGAGAAAGCACTGAGCCAGCTCCCACATCTGAGGCGTCTACTTCTAGAGTAAAAGGAAGGGAAGTATCCGGATGCCGAAGGATGGGGGCAGACACGAAGGCTCTCTTGAGGAAGTCGAAGGCTTCAATGGCCTCGGGTGACCAAACAGTCGGATCAGCACCTTTCTTGGTCAAGGCAGTGATAGGTAGAGCAATAGTGGAGAAATTGCGGATTAATTTCCGGTAGTAATTAGCGAAGCCAAGGAAGTGCTGCACAGCTTTGAGGGAATTTGGCAACGGCCAGTTGAGTACTGACTTCAATTTCTCAGGGTCCATGTGAAGCCTTTGCAGAGATTATATAGCCTAAGAAGGCTGTGGAAGATTGATGGAACAGACATTTCTCCATTTTCGCGTAGAGGCGATTAGCACGAAGCCGAGAGAGTACTAGTTTGGTATGTCGAATGTGCTCCTCCAAGCTTTTGGAGAAAATGAGAATGTCGTTCAAATATATGATAACAAATGTTCCCAAAATGTCCCGGAAGTTATCGTTCATGAACTCTTGGAAAACAGCAGGGGCATTGCATAGGCCGAACGGCATCACTAAATACTCATAATGTCCTGAACGCGTATTAAACACGGTTTTCCAATCGTCCCCGTCCCTTATACGAATAAGATTGTAGGCTGCTCTTAAGTTGAGTTTGGAGAAAATAGAGGCACCTTGTAGACGGTCGAAGAGTTCTGAAATCAAAGGAAGGGGGTAACGTTTTTTTAACGTAATCTTGTTAAGCCCACGAAAGTCGATACAGGGTCTTAAGGAGCCATCCTTCTTTTTCACGAAGAAGAAGCCTGCCCCGGCGCGGGAGGTGGAATTTCGGATGAACCCCTTCTTAAGATTCTCCTGGATGTATGACATCATCGCTTCCATCTCGGGCACAGATAAGGGATAAGACTTGGACTTGGGGAGTATGGTTCCAGGAATCAAATCAATGGGACAGTCATAAGAGCGATGAGGAGGTAACACCTCAGCCTGGATTTTATTGAAGGCATCTAAGTATTCATGGTATACCTTCGGTAAAGCAGAGTAGGAAGATGAGGTGGTGTCGAGGCCAGCGAGCATGGCAACAGAAGGAGAAACTGTCTTCTCTGCAGTATCATCCCATTGGATTGGCAAATCATTGGTCCAATCTATACACAGCTTGTGCAGCTGAAGCCATGGTAATCCTAGAATAACCTGGACAGCAGGGGAGTGGAAAATGTCGAAGACCATTACCTCGGTATGACCATCCGCGTTGGTCATGGTAAGTGGAATACTCCCAAATGATGAAGGCAGGTTGGAGCAGTCGACCGTCAATAGCCTTCAGGCTGATGGGCGACTTTTTCTTGACTAACGGTATTTGTTTGCTGCAAGCGAAGGTGTGATCAAGAAAGTTGCCACCAGACCCGGAATCGATGAAAGCTTCAACCTCTACTTGAAGATCTGGACCCACGAGAGTTATGGGGAGGAATATTTTCTATGGTAGTTCCTTAGGGAGAGAGGGGCAAGGAAAAATAGTACCCAGTAGAAACCCCTCTACCTTTACTGGGCGTTCCCATTTCCCGGTTTCAAGCGGCAGTGACAAAGTTGGTGTTCTCGGGAACCGCAGTAGAAGCAGAGACCCTCCTCATGGCGTCGCGCTTTCTCAGTGGCCCGAAGCTGTTGACTTCCGATTTGCATAGGTTCCGGGGCGTCCAATGCAGGGAGGGCCAATGGAGGAGACCTAGGAGAAACAGGCAAGGACGAGAGAGAACGAGAACGGTGACACTCGTGGCGTTGTTCCTGAGTATGCTGATCCATCCGGATACTGAGGGCAATGAGTTCCTCGAGGGATGAAGGCTGGGCGTGAGCTGCAAGGTCATCTTTGAGAGATTCTGACAAACCGTGCCAGTATGCCGCAGCGAGCGCTTCATCGTTCCACTGGGTTTCTGCAGCAATGGTGCGGAACTCCACCGCGTATCTTGCAGCTGACCTAAGAGCCTGAGAGAGATGAAACAAGGAAAAAGCGGCAGTCTCCCTACACGCTGGTGTGTCAAAAACCTGTTGGAACTCATGCCGGAATTTGGAGTAATCTTGGGTTATATCTGGTCTGTGTTCCCAGAGGGGAGAAGCACAAGCTAGAGCGTCGCCAGTGAGTAGGGCATAAACATAGGCCACCTTAGTACAACCAGTAGTGAAGTGGGACGGGGACATCTCGAATTGAATGTCACACTGATTCAGGAACCCTCGGCAAGCGAGGGGATCCCCGTCGTACCGGTTGGGGGGTGGAATAAGTGGCCCTGGATTACTTATAGGCACTGGGACCGGGGTAGATGGTGCCACAGGAGCTTCCCGGAGGGACAAATTAGAATGTCTCTGTGTAACATTAGAGAGCTGGTCACTTAGGAATTGCCAATGTTCCATGGAAACACCTTGGCCCACATCAGGGGGGTCTGCATTTGTTGGGCTCTGCATAATGTAACGCCTGTATGCCCGCAGACCTGGCCAGTCCCCAGTACTGAGGTGGGTAAAGGTATAAACACGCACCCACAGCAGTGAGGGAGTGCCCGGAGTGTGGTAGTAGCATTGCTGGGCCTGGTGAGTAAGGGTTAACGTAATACTTGCTGAGTCCGGGGTGCCAGAGGTCGGAGGGTAATGTCCAAGTGCCAGATTTCAGGGGTTGGAGAGAGCAGCGTAGTGATGTCCGAAAGCCAGGGTTCAAGGGCAGGAGAAAGCAGCGTAGTCAATTCCAAAGCAGAGTTCAAGTTCAAGCCAAAGGAATCCAAACAGGGGCAGGGACAGGAACCATGGCTGAAACAAACAAGGGAGCTAGGCATAGACACGGCACACACACTAGCTACAGGAAAGCTATGCAGAGCAAGGACTGAGAGGAAGGAGTGGGGTTATATGGGAAGAAGGACCAATGGGAGTGAGGGGGAGGAGCAGAGGTTTGAGTAGGTAATTGCAGAGATAGGTCTGTGAGAGCATGGGAGGAGACAGGGAGGTAATCTAAGGTAATAGCCTGCAACCGATGGGGGCGGAGCCAGAGCGTGGGGGCGGCAGGTAACTAGAGCGGGTGCGCAGGCCTTCTGTAACCCTGCTATGCGCGCGTACCGTGCGTGCACCAGAGCGTGGGGGAAGACCAGCGGAGGAGGCGTACGGGAAAGAAGACAGACGGGAAGGAGGAATGGAGGAACCAGGTAGGGAACGGACAGGGGTGACAGAGGTATGCCGAGGAGCGCGTGAGCCACGATAGGGAACCCGCGATGGTAAACGCGTGCGCTTGGTGAAGGGGACGCGCGCGTGCGCAGAGTGTGAGCCTGGGCGTGAGGATCGGGCCGTGGAGGAACGGCTGAGAGAGGAAGGTAGACTTTGGGGATGTAGGGGAGCGGAGGAACTATGCAGTGTGGAAGCTGGGGTGACGGGGACATGCTGGAAACTGTGAGTCCCCCGATCCGTTACACTCAGTCCCTCTCACATCTCCCTCACACATCTCTCCCAGTCCCTCTCTCATCTCCCCCAGCCCCATTCACATCTCCCACAGCCCCTCTCACATCTCCCACAGCCCCTCCAGCCTCTCTTACATCTCCCTCACTCCCTCTCACATCTCCCTCAGATCTCTCCCTCCTCACCTTCATGCCTCCCTGGCTGCTCAAAGGCAGGAGAGATGGAATGCAGCGGCAGAAGAATCACTTGGGGCAGATCAGGAGCAGCTCATGTGAGGAGCTCTAGCTGCAGACATCGGAAGTTCCGGGTCAGAACGCTAGATGGAGCACCTCCCCTGCAGTCCTGCTCTGTAACAAGTGATTCTACTGCTGGTTAATGCACCGTTTCGGCGAACTTGGGAAATTCCAGGAACAGGTTCACACGAACTGATGCTAACCGGCTGAATCCACCACTGCATGCGGGTTACAATATGTGGGGAGAACAATCCATCCCCAGAGAGTAAGGATTTTAGAGCACATTAGAAATATTAACTTGGGCGCCGAAAATCACAGATAAGACATTGAGCAAATTCAACCAGTGACATACTGCTACAACTGTCACAAAGAGAACTCTTTTGGATTCATCAACTGAGAACATTACAACCAAAAGGCTTGAATATAGATTTTGAAATCAATGCCTTTTTAGTATGGTTTTAAAATAGGTGTCCCATGTCTAATTTTTGTCTCATTTATCAGTTTTTTTATGTCTTATGACCTCCTATATTTTATAATTGTAATGGGCGTGCTCGCCAGAAATCGGGTCCAGACCAGGCTGAGCTGGGGATGTGAATACACCGACCTTAGGCTGGGCAGCCGGTTCTGGATTGCGCAGTTCGTAGTCGTTCATAGCAGAGTCGGGGTTGAAAACAGTATCAACATTGATATCCAAGCATGGGTTCGGCAACGAAAAGTCAGGTGCGCTCCGCTTCAGCGTAGGAGCAGCAGCAGTGCGGGAGTGGCGTCTGCGCGAGGAGCAGGAATGGCCCATGGTACCGGTCACCGCAAAGGGAGAAGGCAGACCGGACTAGGCACACCGCAGGGCAGCACTGGCAAACCAGAGCTTCAGCACAGGAGTCCAAAACAGGCCTCTGCAAGGAGAGAGCGCAGCAGACCTCAGGACCCAGAAGGCAGGCCACTGCTATGGTAAAGGCGGCAGGCCTCAGGGAACAGGGAGCAGAAGGATATGCTGGGGATCCAATGCTTCAGCACAGGAACCAGGACATGGCCTCTGCAATAGAGGTACACAGCAGGCCCCAGGAACCAGGATCAGGGAACAGGAACCAGGAACAGGGAACAAGGAAACAAGAACAGGACGGCCAAACAGGTAGCTTATGGCAAATACAGTTACATCCTAGGACAAAGGATTATGCTTGGCACTGAGGAAATGTAAGAGAGCAGTATAAGAAGGCCAGCGGGCCAATCACAGGAGAGAGACGTGAGGGCATTCCTCCAATGAGAGAGCACTGAGGCAGGACTGCAGTAATTGCCAGCAAAGGTGGATGTGAGGAGAGGCTGTCTGAAAACAGCACAGTTCTGTAAGGAAAGGGTTTCCACCAAACCAAGGAACGGATTCCTTATAATAATGTTATCTGTGACATGATCCGAGGATAGTGGGCACCTTTCTGTCTGATTTATAGAAGAAAGTGCAGACAGACAGTGGATGTGATCGCCCCACAGATTCACAGTCACTAAGGCTGGTAGACAGGAAATCCATACAGACTTTACACTGGCGACACACTTTATTCGAGCTCGGCTAGTCCCACGAATTCGGGTATACCCGGGTGTATTGAGGTTTGTGACTGTTTTCTGCCCGAGTGCATTGGGTTATTTTCCAGGCAGGGATTGAAGCATTTTATTCCCGCTGGCTGCAATACTGCACAGTATATATATATATATACTGCATTACAATTCATGAATTTATGCCATCTGGTAGACACGCGAAGCATTGCAGCCTATTAAATCCTAATCATTATCATTTAACAGATCAGCCGCCCGTCAGCCAGGCATGAACCCAGGCTGGGAAGGCAAACGCAACGGGGCTTGTCAGAGGTGAGGAGCGGCGCATTCCAGGTATCTGCCAGGTACATACTGGGTATTTGCTCGAATAAAGTGTGTCGGTGCAGTGCAATAGTTCTGGTTTCCCTGCTCTTCTAATTGAGGACATGAATATATTGCAGTTAGGTTTGCTGCTTCACTCTCTCTCTTAGAGCCTGGAGGTTGGGAGGAAACTGTTGCTCCCTAGGATCCAGTTTGGGGTGGGTGGCCCCTCACGTATTGCAGCACCTGAGAATCTATTGGGACGCTGTCCCCATCTGACAGTTAAGGATTCAATGTCATATCTGTGTGTTATTTAAAGCTGGTAACTGGCTTAACCATTTTCAAAGCGTCAGGGGAGTTCGTCTCGAAGTCATAAAATAGAAAAAACATATCATAGTGCAAAAATGTTTAACTTGAAAAAGTGAAAATACTCCAAAATGACTACTCACATTTTAGTAATCAATTTAGACAGTCATCCAACTTAAGGGGTGGATGCGCCTATGTGGAACACAGCCACCAATCACAACCTCCAAAGGAGAAAAAGAGAAGAGACCATATAGTGTAAGGTAATACAAATATATTATCAAAATATTTAAGGCTACACGTAACAGTCGATGTGGGAACTCATAGGTAGCAGTTGACAGATATCCCAGCGGCTCGCGATTCCTCTGGGTATCTGGTCACCTCTGCTCTCTCTGGAAACACTCGAATCCACACCGGAGCTTCACTTCCGGCACACCGAGGGACTCGCAGGCTCCCGCTGCGTCACTTCCGGTGCGCCTAGGACTTCCGGATCGGATGGTAACAGTGAATTACAAGTGTCTCCCTTCTCGTGGCTGTTGGACTGGAACACTCTACGCGTTTCGTTGCTCTCTCTGGCGACTTCCTCAAGAGGAAGTGTATTACCTCTACACTATATGGTCTCTCTTTTTTCTCCTTTGGAGGTTGTGATTGGTGGCTGCTGTTCACACATAGGGCGCATCCACCCTTAAGTTGGATGACTGTCTAAATGATTACTTAAAAGTGAGTAGTCATTTTGGAAGTATTTTCACTTTTTTCACTGTTAAAACATTTTTGCACTATGATATGTTTTTTCTATTTTATGACTTCGAGACGAACTCCCCTGACGCTTTGAAAATTATCCATGAGAAGACAAGTGAAACAGTCTTTTTTCAAGGGTTGTAGTTTATTTTGAGGCTTTTTTCACCTTATATATGCACTTTAAATAGGCACGTGCACTATCACTGTTTTTGCATTGTCACTGATTGTATTTATCACATTTTCACTGTCACAATAGTGATTATTATTATTATTATTATATTTTGGGTTTGTTTTGAGCGCTATTGTTATTGTTTTCCACAACTGGCTTAACCAGCCAACATTGCAGATAGGGATATGCATGTGAGTTAGACTCCTGACTGGAGTAGATGCTTCTTTTTATGATTTCTTCTGTTTCTTAAAGTGACAGTGTTTAAAAAGTTTAGTATCACTAATGGAAAAATAAACCGCTGAAGGTTGAGGGCTGAGTGACCCTTGTGTGTATACACATGTTTGTTCCCCTTTTATACAAATTAAACCCTAGGAGACTGTGTCCGGAAGAGCCTGGGCAAGCCGCAATGCTACATAAAGGGAGCCATTTGCCACATATGGTGGAGAATATGGTGGATAATGCAGGCAGACACTGAAAGGTCTGTAGGTTTGAAAAAAAACATGGGGATTTAAAATGGCCCTCCTGGCCAAAGTAAAGTGCGAGTGAAGTCTATCCCACTGTATATGACCAGTTGTGCTTACAGCATAAACAGAGAATGTGTGAAGTGTGGATGCAATAGCTATCAGATGTCAGTAGATGAAGATATGTTAAGGCACTGAACCCAAAGAGAAAACCAAATTTTTTTGCTGAAGAAAGTGAAAATTGCACCTAGCAAGTGCTTAGTATGAAGTCAGCCCTGTCGGGTATGAAAGGATTGCTGTGCTGTGTACAGCTAACGCCATAAGCAAAGTGCTGAGTGTTGAGTTTTCCCTGCTGGGTTTTTAAAAGGGCCGACATGAAATGTTTGCTTTGTAATGTGCATAACCATGCTAAAAAGCGGAATCGTCACGAGAACGGTAGCAAAGAAAAAGGAGGCGCAAAGGGAAGCTAAATCCTTGATGCAGGATAAAGAGGCCTTCATTTCTGCACTCCAAACTGCCCACTATGATTATGATGTCATGCAGGAATGATTGGATAAGAAGCGAGAAGCTTACGCTGAGATACAGAGGTGTATACTCCCAGCTATACAAGAGTATGAGGCTTTGAAGAAAACACAGCTTCCCTTACCGAGTGAGTTGGAGGAGGTGATGACTATTCTGGAAAAAGCCAACACCTCAATTGCTACCATGGAGGAAAAGCAGAATAAGTCTGACAAACTGATTGATAACCTCAAACAGAAATATAAGGAGGCTCTACAAGTGGGCCATAGTCTAAACACAGAGCCGGGTATGTTGAAGGAAACCCATGAGAATACCTTGAGTGATTTAGAGAGTGTAAAGAAAGAGAATGCATGTCTGAAAGAAGAAAATTCAGATTTGTCTGATCAGGCAAGTGAAGGAAAGGATAAGCTTCACCAAGCAGAAAAAAATTAAGGAACAATTGTCCCAGGAAAATTTAGAAGTATAGGCAGCACTGCAGAGCCAGCTGCAAGAGCTGCATGCACATCTACAGATGGCCAAGGAGATGCAGTGGGTCCTGCAGGAAGAAAGTATCCAGGCTGCTAACAAAGTAAAAGTTCTGCAGGAGCATCTGAGTACCCAGGGTGTCCCCACAGAGCAGTATAAGAAGCTGAAGGCCACGCTGCATGTCACCAGTGCATCGCTTGAAATAGAGCTTAGATGCCAGGTTACTCTGTATGAGAGGGAGCGGGAGGAGGTCCAGAAACTGGAGCAAGAGCTGAAGAAGCAGAGAGGCTGCTCCATATCCCAAAGTCAGTACACCCAGGAGAAAGAAGTGTGGCAGATAGAAGCAGCAGCGACCCTGGTGATGAAATCTGCAGAGCTCCAAAAAATGAAGGATGTGCTGATGCAAACTCAAAGCATGCACAAAGAAGCGATTGAGGCCCTGAGAGGAGAATTGCAGGATGCAATAAAGAAGCAGCGGTCTCTCATGGACTGATGAACTCCAAAGAGAGAAAAGCAACCTTGCAGCATAATTTGCTTGTGCAATTATATCGTATATTATGTCTCTAGAGTATGCAGTGTGTGAATATTGCAATATTTTATTTTCTCTTCTTTGTAAATATAGGTAAGTCCCCAAATTAGTATACAGGGCTGATGGCCCTTAATAAGATATCAAGATTTGTATCTTGTAAAAGTATTGGTAGCTTACAGTATAGTACAAAAAGTTAGGTAGTGGCCTTTTTTTAAAATATACCCATGGTCCCCCCAGAAGGTGTAAGCTAGGGGGAGGGGGCGGGGATATGTGATAGCCCCAGGATAGTGGGCAGCTTTCTGTCTGATTTATAGAAGAAAGTGCAAACATAGTGTGGATGTGATCTCCCCACAGATTCAAAGTCACTAAGGCTGGCTGATAGGAAATTCATACCAGACTTTACAATAGTTCTGGTTTCCCTCACCTGCTCTCCCAATTGAGGAACAGGAATATATTGCAGTTAGGTTTGCTGCTTCACTCTCTCTCTCTTAGAGCCTGGATGTGGGGAGGAAACTGCTGCTCCCCAGGATCCAGTTCGGGGTAGACGGCCCCATCACGTATTGCAGCACCTGAGAATCTATTGGGTCTCTGTCCCCATGTGACAGTTAAGGATTCAATGTCATATCTGTGTGTTATTTAAAGTTGGTAACTGGATTAACCAGCCAACATTGCAGATAGGGATATGCATGTGAGTTAGCTTCTAACTGGAGTAGATTTTTCTTTTTATGATTTCTTCTGTTTTCTTAAAGGTGTTTCAAATATTTAGTGTCACTAATGAAAAAATAAACAGCTGAAGGTTGAGGGCTGAGTGCCCCTTGTGTGTATACAGATGCAGCAGCCATTATTTGAACAAATCACAACTCCGTTTTCATATGCGCTGCTGTACTCCACGCGGCATTAACGCCGCCAATCGCCCCAGGCACACGTGTTTATCACAGTTGCTTTGTTTGAATTTCATGGATTGTGTGCAATTAAATGCAATGAAATGAATGAATTGTAATGTGTACAGTAAGTACAGTGCTACTGTGTCAATTTCAGGTGTTTAAAAACTAGAACATTAAAATGCCATTTTCTGCACTCGCCTGACCTCGCATCTTAAGGTGGTACGTTTGGAAGAAATCCCGCGCCATGACATGGGTATTCCAAGGTATACAGTACACCACATGAAGTGTTTCAATAAAGCCCACTGCATCTGTACACGTGTTTGTCCCCCTTTTATACAAATGAAACCCTAGAAGACTGTGTCAGGAAGAGCTTGGTCAAACAGTAGTGCTACATAAAGGGAGCCTTTTGCCACATATCTTATGATTCTTATATTCCACTATATAGAGGTTTTTTATAGCTAAGTTATCATATTTAATGGGGATTTATGATGACATGTGTTCTTGAGTGTACTGGTATTGTTATCTGGTATTAATACCATTTTCTCTATTGTAGAAACTATCATCAATCATCACTATTGATTAATGTGTATTACTATTTGCTCTCTGTTACCACTTTATGCTATACCCTTATGAGAACTGCTATTATTCTCATCTTTACCCTATGACCGTGGCTATACAAATGTACTCAGTCTTTATGCTCATACATTATGCCATAGTTACAATAATGCTTATATTCTCGTTGGGCGGGCACACTGACCTGACTTCAAAGCTCGTTGCACCTGCCATAATATTACTCAGAGCCTGTGATAATGTATCAGATAACTCTGTCACGCAGCGCAACAAGACGGGTTGATGTCACTTCGTACCCTGCTACTATGCGTCTGATATGCAAGCAGCTCAGGACGTAGTAACGTCAGTGACACGCAACGCAGCGTGTCATGATGACGTCACCCAAAGCCCTGGACGGGCGCAATTAAAGGATATTTAAGAGAGGACAACGGAGGACTTAGTTATGTTTCCCCTTGAAGAAGTTTTCGGACGAAATGTGTAGAGCGAGAAAAAAAGTGGAGGAGAGTCTGCTGTGCAGTGGTAGTGTGAGGGATCACCCAAGACTTTTTGGATTCCCCTGATCCGGTAACCTGTTATCCTTTGAAGAGGTTCCATTGAACTTTCCACCACTCCATGACCCAGGGTGAGCCCACTGCCTACAATTGTACTCTGCTTGTGAGTTTTACTGTTTTTAATACTAAATTTATATAAAGCTATTTGCACTATTCTTTGTGTCCTCTCCTCTATTTTTTGAGAGCTTCCTGTCTACTCTGTTGCTGATGATCTACGAACCTGAGTTGGTTACTCATAATAACCAAAAGGCCCATATTATTCGCACTAAATGTGAGTAAGACTGCAGCGATATACTATTGGGATTTGATATTTTTTTTTCTCTATTGCACTATTGTGTGTTTTTCTCTTTTTTCTATTTTTTAACATATACCTACCTGGATGCGAGTGCGCTATTGAAATTTTGCTCTCATCACCCTTGTGGATTTGGACTGAATCCATTTCAGAAGCAGAACTCATTACAGGACAGTATTCATTTATTTATTTTCTTTTATTTATTCGATTTCATTATTTATTCACAACAGTATTTGCGCTCGAATCCCTGTTCTCATACTGTATAAAGAAGTTGAACTCCATTCACAAGATTATGTACAGATTGCCCATATAGCAGCAAGTGTAATGTAATTGACTGTGCACTGTGAAATTGTGTAATGCGAGTAGTACTTGTCAAATAGTATTCTCATCCCATATAAGCAATAATTTACTCCTACTATTGTTAAAACTATTTTTTTCATAGAATTCCTGGGTAACCACTAATAAGGGTAACTACGAAAAAGCTTAAAGAATCCACACTTGTAAGCAAGGAAAGAATAGGAACATATATACATGTTTTTTTTAACCATTTAGGTACAGAAGTTCAATGAAACAAAGAAAGCAGGGTTAATATTGAATGAGGCCCTACTAGATTCTTCCTAACAGACTTTATCATTAGAAGATACTGTAACATCTGTGTTTTTTACAGTAAATAGAATAAACTAATGGCAAACTCTCTAAACGTCAGAAGCTAAGCCCACAGGGGAAACAGAGACATGCAGGAAAATGTGACAGCTCTTTTTACAGTAGGTAGATTTGGAATGAAAATACAAGAGATCTTTAAATGTTTTATTGATGTGATAAGATTTTGCACATAAAAAGAGGTCCCACTGTAATTCCTCTGCTGGATTGAGGAACGTCAATTCCTTTTAAACTTCCCTTACATACTGTAGTGCCGACGAGTATTCTTAAACAAATCTGGGGCAATCACCAAAAAGACCCAGGTACATTCTGGGTACATGCTGCAACATTTCAGCGACATTTCTGTAGACAGACTGATGGCCCATCGGATTAACAGCGGGGGACCCCTGTTGTGTTAATACGATGGGCCATTAGTCTCTGCAGAAATGTCACTGAAATGTTTGCAGCATGTACCCAGCATGTACCTGGATCTTGTTGGTGATAGCCCCAGATTTTCCAAGGCAAGTTTTAGAATACTCATCGGTGCACCTGTATGTAGTTTACCACACACAAAAAATATTCTGTTTATTAGGTGCAGTAGAGCTGGCCTTACAGGATCCAATCTGCTGAATAGGTTCAGTTTGGGGGTATGGCTGATGCGCTAAGGAAAGTAGAAAGTAGAAAATACAATTACATAATTTCAGCAAATTTATGAGGAATTCTCATCCTAAATAAAGAGGTATAATCTGCATCATGATAGATAACTGGTATTTGTTGTGTGGGGGTGAAGCAACTCATGTACAGGGTCTTGGGGGATAAAAAGGCAATATTTTATCTGATCTTATATCCACCCGGTAAAAAAAAAACTTCACTGAGAGATCTACACAGATGAATGGCATAACTGTTATCATTACTGAAAAAAAACACAACTTTTACAAATATTATTTGAGGTGTACTACCCCATTAGGCTGTTCTGAGCTATATCTTATTCATTGACATTTACATAATTAATCAATAGAACTATCAGCATTCCTTTCTGTTATTGTTAGCTAACTCCCAACATCAGTGTTGCTAGGCAGCTGAGTTCATGAAGCCCATTATATGCATTCACATCATTAATTTGACTCAGCATCAATGTTTAAATGACAGGTATACAATTTCTCAGAAAAGAAGCACAGTTCTTAGTAATGAAATCTGATGCCCCAAAGAAAAATATACATATATTACCATTTTCCATGAGCATCTCTTACATTAAGGATCATATCTAGAATGTAGTACACCTATACTGTATATACTGTAATTTAAAAAGAACATATACAACTCACATTACTGGAGATCAAGTTTAGATATAGATATATAGATATAGATATACACACACACAATTTTAAAGGGTGCAAATAGATATTATACATCATAACTCATTTACAAATTATACCTAGTGTCACCAGGGCATATTTACTAAGTGGCTGTCTGTGTTGTTTGTCCCATATATCAGTAATTAAAGATAATAACGTGATTACTACTTTTGAAGTAGATGGGACTGCAGCTTTAAAGGATTGTTTAATGTCAAAATCCCCTAGACTCAGACCCACAGAGGTTCGTTAACATCCTGCTAATAATGTATCCTTAACAGATGTTCTTTTGCCTGAGGTTAATGTATATCCACAAAGCTACAGTTATTATATTCAAAAATAGTGAATATTGTATATCTTTTCAGTATAAGCTTAATGCCATTTTAGGTTAGCATTGCCTTGCGTTAGCTTTAAATAACATGATTCATGATATGTATCGCTTACCTAAGGTGACATTCCTCCCATCCAGACCCTGAAATATGGAGGGAGAGGAGACAGGGAGAGAGAAAGAGCAGCTCAGTGAGTAAAGATACTGGGGTCTATGCACTAAGCTCAATGGCTTTGCGTTCTGATTTGGCCAAAAAACAGGTTTGTTAAAATGTGAAGCCGGGGACGCGATGCACTAAGGCCTTGAGGCCATTTTTTAATGTACCTGCTCAAAATAGCTCAGAACAGCCACAGCGTCCGTGTTGCTTTTTTTTCCCCTGCCAGCGTTCTGAACCTTTCCGTTCGCTAGCTGATAGAAAAAAAAGCCGCATGTAACATTTGAATGGAGATTTGCCATCTCCATGAAAGACTGTTACAGGCGATCGTACACTAAATAAATACATTTTAATAATAGTGGATGTAGCCAGGTCTCCCCAGCCTGTCAGCACCCCCCTCACCTGGTTGGCGATCGCGGGTGCCGCCGAGTCCAATGGCGGCTCCACCCGGCGATCACAGAGGTGAGGGTGGTCAGGTCCCGGCTCGGGGTTTGCCAGGGACGCGTGCGGCCGGTTGCCAGGGCCGCACGCACGTCACAGGGATCCCGGCGCTCCCGGAGCCGGGCAGCGAGGGCGCCGCCATTGCCTTTTAGCTCGCGCATGCGCAGTGGTCGCGCAAGCGCAGGAAGTACCTCAGAGGCAGGGATGAGTCGCGCGAGAGTAGGGGAGGTAGTGAGAGAGTGTCACGACAGCACCAGATAGCTTGCGCATGCGCAGGGCAGGAGAAAGAAAGCCCGCGAAGCTGTAGCCTATTAGGGGAGGCTCTAGGTAGGGACTACGAGTCCCAGGAGCCTCTGCACGTCCAACGTGACACCAGGGAGCCAATAGGACTTAGGATCTCTATGCAGGGAGAAAGATACATTTTCGCGGGTTTGAGCCACGTTAGTCAGTTGGAGCCAGGGAGCTGTGAGGGAAGGAAGGGTGCGGGGAGTGAGTGCAGCTCCTGCACCCAGATATGTACCCACACCCCAAGTAGGCCCCAACTCCCCACCAGATTAGTGGGTAATTGAATAGGGACGGCCCAAGATAGGGACGCTGCCCTTAGTGTTAGTGTGCTGTCTTGTCAGGGTCACGGCTGTCAGTGCCGTGAGGTCTGACAGGCAGGCACAGTGTTGCGCAGCACGTTGGCTGCAAGCATCCAGTGGGTCACAGCTTGTTGCTGCAGGCGCTGGGATCAGTTAAGTAATAGTCAGGACTGGGAAGAGTTAGGGGAGTGGGGCAGGTTATTAAACCCTGTAGGCCCCTAGGAGTTTCCCCCTAAGCCATCAAGGTTGCTGTGCTTTAGGGACGGCCTATAGTACAGTATTGTCCATATAGTTATAGGAGTCAGTTAGGGACTCAGCGGGCGCTGCCTCCGTGCATTGAGGTGGGCGCAGTTCATCATTGCGGCTGCAACAGTCCTCCGGGTGGGATCGTCCTGGAGGCGGTTCCGGTGTTCTTCGGTCGCCGGATCCTTTGCGAAGCCAGTTGGAGATCCGAGCATGGGAGTGCTCGGGCAGGTACTATTAAGTCAACAAGTGCACCAACGGGCCCTTAGTTTAAAGTGACTGCGCAGTCACCCACGTTCTCTCCAAGAGTACGGGACATTGGGTGGGGATTCTCGGGACACTGGGTGGGATCACCTGGTGTTGGGGAAGCATCAAGCGTGACGCAGTAAGTGTCTCCTCTAGAGGGGAACACAGGTTATTATGGTATTGCCGTGATATGTTGTCTTGCATGTTAGTAAAGTCACTAGTTATTATACATCACTGTGTATTGGTTATTTGTATGTTCCTGCGAGGAACCACTTCCCCTATGGTGGGAGCCATCGCAGGTGGAGGCGCTGTATTGAGTAAGTGGTTATCCATCGTATTATAATTGCCCCAGGTTCCCCGTGGCGGAAGCTCAGCCCTCCTGTGAGCCAACAGGTAACGCACCACACACCTGGTAACACTATATGTTTCTCCGCACCCACAGTAAAATCTGCGATTGGGGGGGGGGGGGAAACCCATTACATGTACATGAGCAGGGTGTCTCCTGAGCTGAACCGCATTGGTTTCAGGTCCGAGGACCCCCTACTTCAGGAGATATAGGCCCCGTTATGGGGTGCCGGTATCCCTGCAGTTTAAAGCTCCCGCGTCACGTGACTGGGTTATTTACATTCTGCAGGGGATACCGGCACCTCATAAAGGGGCTTGTATCTCCTGAAGTAGGGGGTCCTCGGACCTGAAACCAATGCGGTTCAGCTCAGGAGACCCCATGCACATCTACGCTAGTATTAAAACACACATAGCAATAAACAATAATTCATTACCATAGCGGCTATACGCTATGGTAATGAAGCAGAGAAGGGGGAGGGATAGGGAGTGATCAACTAAATTATACTAATTGTGATGTGGATGAATAATACATATATAACGATAATTATAAGGAACAATAGGTGCGACTGTGAATTGAAGTGAATCAGGGAAACAAAGGAGAACAAAAGTATTTGTGCTCCAAAAAGAAAATTCACTTGTGTGCACACTATGTATGTATAAAATATAACTTTTAATAGGTGTACTTAAAACATATATTACCGTAACACTAAATATAAACCTTTAAAAATAAATTAAATGATATGTACATATGCACCAGAGTTAGCCTCACATATATAAATAAGTTCCAGTATATAATTATTACTGTAACCTGAGAGGCTAAACAAGGTGCAACCAGGCAAGGTGAGTCAGAGTAACCCTCAATTACAATATAGAGCACAGTGAGTATGCAGCCAAGAAACTGTGGCAGAGAAGCGGCTACAATATATTATAATAGTGATATGTATAAAGCCAACTCTGCCAGTTGAAATGTTGTTAAATGCCATGCTATGCTCATGAGAAAGAAATGCCCAACACTTGCATTCACCAGCACAGAGGGTGATTGGTCAGTTGCTACAGCAGGGATACGGCTACAGTGTGTCCATAGACAATAATAGTACCCATAAAGCCAACCCTGATAGCTACACTGTTTTTATATATTGGCTATGCTGGTGAAAAACTGGTAACTAGCGCACTATATTAAAACAACCCCATAAAAGGGGCTGATGACATAATAACGCGTCCAACGCGCGTTTCCCTCCTACTATGGAGCTTCGTCAGGGACAATTTTGCATGGGAGAGGAAGCGGAAGCTATTTAAATGCTCTGGTCGTCATGGCGATGGGCAAACTAATCGCTATAGCGTATACGCAAAGCGCACTCGCATTGCTGCATAAATCACAGAGGTTTACCTGTTTTAAAATGCTGATGGCAGAAATCCTACACGTCTAATTGGTAATGGGACCTTAAGTGAGCATTATAGATGAAAATGAAGACACAGGAGAACGGCGCCGATCAGCTCCTGTTGTCTCAGCGCATGAGCAGACTATCGGCTCTCACAGCCAGTAAGTCAATGTCAGTGCGCATGCTTGCTCAAACATAGTATATCATGCTGTCTAGGCTCCTTTGCGCATGTGTGAGTAGAGATAATTTTCACTCCACATCTCAATGGTGGTATTGCGCATGCCTAGAGTGATAGAAAATCTAATGCCATGAATAAGGTCCCATTACGTAATCTTGCTAAAACCAGCAAAAAATGAACATAAGTAGGATTGATGATAGATGCAGCAAACATTCTCTCCAATGGAATCATGTCAACAATACAGTGCCAAGAAATAAAATGAAATACACATTAAATATTGAACACGCAACTGAAACGTTATCATTAATTGTCATAGTATATGTTGTGTGATAGGTTGTTACAAGTATCTATAAACCCATAATATGATAAAAAAGGGGTTTATAGGTAAGGTAATATAGTCAATGATTCAAAATAGAATTGAAAATAATCTAATAATATATAGTACTATCATGGCTGTGATATCCAGACTCTGTGGCAGAACTACTCTTAGATAGGTCGGCAGAGATATAAATCAGCTAGAACTGAGTATCGTATACAGGTAGTGGAGGGTACAGGTAACGGCATGATTTGGTTATCTGAAAAGGGGTAGGCAAGACAACTAGGCAAACAGGAGATCAAATAAAGCGAGTGAATGTGAATCCTTCATTGAGTCTGTATGGACTCCTGGTCTTCAGTTTATAAATCCACTCTGCCTCAATGCGTAGTAGCATCTGGTCTACATTTCCTCCTCTTGCTGGGCACCTAATTTGATAGATGCCCATAAACTTGAGGCTATTGACATCTCCATCATGATAATGCGTGACGTGTCTAGCTACTGGTGTTTCTGCAGCATGTTTGATTGAATTAATATGTTCGAGTATGCGTCCACGCAATTGCCTAGTAGTCTTGCCCACATATCTTTTCCCACATTTACAGACAAGAAGGTAAACAACGTTAGTTGTCCTACAATTGATGAAACTGTCGACACTAAAGTGCTGTGTGTTGTCATGATTTTGGAACGTCTTAGCGGTACAGTAATTACAAATTTACACGCCTTGCACCCCTGACACCGATACATCCCCTTAATCGGGGGTCAGCCAATGAAGCAGCATTAATGTATTTTTAATAATAGTGAGCGGGAGCAGGGGGTCCCCTGATCTGAACCGCATTGATTTCTGCCTCAGAGACCCCCTGATTCCCGAGTTACAGGCCCCGGTTTAGGGCATCGGTGCCAGTGCGGACGCCATCTTTATAGAGCCCACGTCGCGTCTTGGACACTATAAAGGGGGGCGACGCCTCACTGCAGGAGCAGTGGTTAAAAGTGTTCTGTTAGGCGTGTGCTCTGTAAGCTGGGAATGCATGCACATAACGTCTGAGGCTGACGTGCGTGTAGGTGTGCGTGCAGGAGGGCGTGGTGTAGTACCCCCCTCTTCAGGAACGGCCTCAGGATGGTCCAAGAACGGTTTCTCTGGAAACTTCTTCCTGAAGCACTTAAGAAGGGCCGGGGCATGAATGTCCTTTGAAGGTACCCAGGATCTCTCTTCAGGGCCAAAGCCCTTCCACTGCACCAAGAACTGGAGCTGACCCCTGGATAGGCGAGAATCCAAAAGAGAGTGAACTTCGTATTCCTCGTTATTTTGTACCGTAATGGGATCCGGTTTACGAGTCTGATCCGGAAAGAAGTGACTGGAGATAAATGGTTTTAAGAGAGACACATGAAAGACATTGGGAATCTTCATACTGTGTGGTAGTTGTAGCCAGAATGCCACAGGATTGATTTGTTCACAAATAGGGAAGGGTCCCAGAAACTTAGGTGCCAGTTTAGGAGATGGTACCTTGAGGTGGATATTCCTACAGGAGAGCCATACCAAATCCCCTGGTTTGTAACTGGGCGCCAAACGACGACGACGATCGGCCTGTAATTTCGATCTGCGGGTGGAGTTGAGAAGGGTAGACTGAATCCTGGACCATGCGGTTTGGAGGGAAGAAATGCGTTCATCTACGGCTGGTACTCCAGAAGGAATGTTGGGGATGGGAAGACAGGGAGGGTGGAACCCATAATTTATAAAGAAGGGTGACTCCCGGGTGGACTCGTTTTTTGCAGAATTGACGGCATACTCTGCCCAAGAGAGGAGTTGAGCCCAATCATCCTGGAAATCGGATATAAAACATCTCAGGTACTTCTCCAGGGATTGATTGATTCTCTCCGTTTGTACATTGAACTGAGGATGATAGGCGGAAGAGAAGGAAGAAGAGATGCCCAATCTCTTCGTGAAAGCTCTCCAAAATTTGGATACGAACTGAGAACCTCTGTCAGACATAATGGACGAAGGGATCCCATGAATCTGTCAAGATATCAGCAAGGACGGGGGAGGTGGGTAATCCTTTAAGTGGAATGAAATGGGACATCTTCGAGAACCTGTTCACGACCACCAAGATAGTGTTCATTCCTCTGGACCTGGGCAACTCCACGATGAAGTCCATAGAAATGTGGGACCAGGGGCGGTCGGGAACTGGAAGGGGTAACAGAAAACCCTGAGGCTTTTGATGGAGAGTCTTGCTTTGAGCGCACGTGGGGCATGCGCGGGTAAACTCCAGAATATCTTGAGACATCCTTGGCCACCAGAAATTCCGACGAATGAGATCAGTAGTCTTCTTAAAACCTGGATGACCTGCAGATTTAGAGGAGTGACCCCAAGACAGGACCTCTGGAACAAATTTGGATGGTTCAAAGAGTTTGTTGTCGGGAACGACCAAGTCCTTGGGAATGCGTCTCTGGGAGTGCAAAATCTTGTCAAGATTCTTGAAAGTAGACGTGGCGAGTATCCTCTCATGTGGAAGGATAGTCTCCAACAATTCCTCTGGCCTCTCTTCAGAAGAATGTATACGGGAGAGTGCGTCTGCCTTTACGTTCTTGGTCCCGGGAATATAGGACAGGTGAAAATCGAATCGAGAAAAAAAAGAGCCCAACGAGCCTGTCGTGGACCAAGGCGTCGAGCGTTCTCTATGTAAAGAAGGTTCTTGTGGTCCGTGAGAATAGTAAACGGCTCTTTTGACCCCTCCAGCAGGTGTCTCCACTCTTGAAGAGCCATCTTCACGGCCAGAAGTTCCCTGTTACCCACGTCATAGTTCCTCTCGGCAGACGAGAATTTCTTGGAAAAATATGCACAGGGATGTAACTTATCTTGGGGCGTGGGTCTCTGGGAAAGAACGGTACCAGCGCCGCAATCAGAAGCGTCGACCTCCAGGACGAAGGGAAGTTCGATGTTGGGATGACGGAGAATAGGTGCGGATATAAAGGCTTCCTTGAGTGTCTCGAAGGCGGAGATGGCCTCGGGTGACCAAGCAGAAGGATCAGCTCCTTTTTTGGTGAGCGCAGTGTGGGGTGCCACAATGGTGGAAAAACTCCGTATAAACTTACGATAGTAATTAGCGAACCCTAAAAAACGTTGTATGGCCTTGAGAGAAATGGGTCTTGGCCATTCAGTGACTGCTTGAAGTTTACCGGAGTCCATCATAAACCCCTCATCGGAAATGATATACCCCAGGAACGGAGTAGAGGTCATATGAAAGGTGCACTTCTCCAGTTTAGCGTACAAATGGTGTTCACGGAGACGGGAAAGGACGTAGGAGGTGTGGCGTATATGGTCCTGGAGATCTTTGGAAAAAATCAGTATATCATCCAAGTATACAATAACAAAAATATTGAGTACCTTACGAAAGACGTCGTTGATGAAATCCTGGAAGACAGCGGGAGCATTACATAAGCTGAAAGGCATTACTAGATATTCGTAGTGTCCACTATGCGTGTTGAAGGCCGTCTTCCATTCATCCCCCTTCCTGATGCGCACAGGTTATAGGCACCACGTACAGGCCCCGGTTTTGGGCATCGGTGCCAGTGCGGACGCCATCTTTATTGAGCCCACGTTGCGTCTTGGACACTATAAAGATGGCGGCGGCACTGGCACCCGATGCCCCATACCGGGGCCTGTAACTCGGGAAGCAGGGGGTGTCTGAGGCAGAAATCAATGCGGTTCAGCTTAGGGGACCCCCTGCTCCCGCACACTATTATTTAAAATACATTAATGCTGCTTCATTACCATAGCGGATAGCCGCTACGGTAATGAATTATTGTTTATTGTTATGTATGTTTTAATACTAGTGTAGATGTGAAGGGAGTCTCCTGAGCTGAACCGCATTGGTTTCAGGTCCGAGGACCCCCTACTTCAGGAGATACAGGCCCCTTTATGGGGTGCCGGTATCCTCTGCAGAATGTAAATAACCCGGTCACGTGACGCTGGAGCTTTAAACTGCAGGGGATACCGGCACACCATAACGGGGCTTGTAACTCCTGAAGTAGGGGGTCCTTGGACCTGAAACCAATGCGGTTCAGCTCGGGAGACCCCCTGCTCATGTACACTATTATTAAAATGTATTTATTAAGTGTACGATCGCCTGTAACAGTCTTGCATGGAGATAGCAAATCTCCATGCAAATGTACCATGCGGCTTTTTTTTCTATCAGCTAGCGAATGGAAAGGTTCAGAACGCTAGCAGGGGGAAAAAAAGCATCACGTACGCTGTGGCTGTTTGAGCTATTTTGAGCAAGTACGTTAAAAAATGGCCTCAAGGCCTTAGTGCATCACGTCCCTGGCTTCACTTTTTAACGAACCTACTTTTTGGCCAAATCAGAACGCAAAGCCATTGAGCTTAGTGCATAGCCCGCTATGTGTTCATGGCTTTAGTCTCTGGGAGAGAGAGTGGGTAGGATCGCCCCCTGGGAAGAATTGCCCCGGGCAGCAGGTCGATCGGACAGTCAAAAGGTTGGTGCAGAGGTAGGGCCTCGGATCGTGCTTTGTCGAACACATCGCGGAATTCTACATATACAGTGGGCAAGGAGTTGACCTCCTCTGGTAAGGTACTGTCATATTCTCTAGCCTGCTGTACCCATGCTTGGCGACCGGGATTGCTGCCACTCTCAATGTCTTGTTCTAGCCTGCAGTACCTATACTTGTCCACTGGGATTGCTGCTGCTAAACTAAGGAACATTCCAGACCCTGATACCTGACACCTCTGCACCTGTGCTCCACCTCTCAGCCTGCATATATTAACCTACCTTTCCTGTTCCTCCTTGCCTGTTTATACTGGTTCCTTCACTCCTGCAAGGTTCCTGTGTTTACTGCTGTGCTAGCTATTGCCATCATCCTGTTCCAGTTTCTTTGTTGCCGACTCTGCTTGTTACCTGACTTTGCTATCTGCTGCCTGCCTCTGATCTCTGCTTGTGACCCCTACTTTGCTCCCTGCTGTTCCTGCCACTGGTATCCACTTCAGCCGAAGTCCAATCCTTGACAGGTACACAAACCTCCAACCTTCTGGGACAGCCTGGTACAGGTCTTGGCACATTGAGCACCCCACTGGATGGGCTCCCGGTTGGTCCAGTCAATGTGAGGATTATGAACTTGGAGCCAAGGAAGGCCCAGAATCAACTTGACGGAGGGAGTATGGCTGACATCGAGGGTAATGGTCTCCGTATGAGCCCCGACAAACTGCAGTAGGAGAGGCACCATCTGTAGCGTGATGAAGGCCGGCTGTAGAGGTCGACCATCAATGGCCTCCAGGCCCACTGGAATCCTCTTTCTAGTAAGTTGAATATTGTTCCGTCTAGCAAAGGCTTGATCGATGAAATTGCCTGCGGAGCCGGAGTCCACGAATGCCAGTGCTTGAGTGTGAAACCCCTCTCCAGACAGTGTCACTGGCAGCAGGATCCTGGTGGGAAGGACCTCCTTGATGATGGGGGAGAGAGGCAGTGTTCCCAATGAGACTCCCCGGGATCTCATTGGGATTTGGCGTTTCCCAGTTTGTGGGGACACTGGAGCACCAAGTGACCGGAATTGCCACAGTACATACAGAGACCTGCTCTGCGCCAGCGTTGTTTCTCGGCAGAGGACAGCTTATTCCCTCCCAATTGCATTGGTTCCGGGACGTCCAAAGATGGAGGTGCTGGAGACACGAACGATGGGACGGTAGACCTTGAAACCCGTTGACGGTGACGGGAACGTTCAGTCCTCCGCTCCTGCAGACGCTGGTCCACCCAAATGCACAGGGCGATCATATCCTCTAGGTGAGTAGGACGTTCCCGCGCCGCAAGCTCATCCTTTAGGGACTCTGACAGGACCTGCCAAAACACCGAAGATAGTGCTTCATTGTTCCACCCTGTCTCGGCAGCAAGGGTGCGGAACTCCACAGCGTACCGGGCGACGGGATGATCTGCCTGGGTTATGTGGTGGTAGGAGGAAGCTGCCGTTAACTGCCATCCAGGTGTGTCAAAGACTCTTCGGAACTCACGGGTGAAGAGGTCGATGTCCTGTGTGATGGGAGATTGTTGTTCCCAAATGGGGGAGGCCCAGGCCAGCGCCTCGTCGGAGAGAAGAGCCACGATATAGGCGACCTTAGAGGTTGAGGAGACAAAACGAGAGGGTGAGACTTGGAATTGGATGAAACATTGATTAAGGAAGCCCCTACATCCTTGGGGGTCCCCAGCATAGTGGTTGGGGGTCAGAATTCGGGGTTCCATAGCAGATGGAGGATATGCAAAGACCATTGCGGAGGACATTGAGGCCATTGGTGAAGGTCCCAGACTGGAAGCTCGGGCTTGAACGGTAAGGGAATGAAGGTTCTGGTGAAGCAAATCAATCCGTCTATCATTTTGTTCCAGATAAGTCTCTAGCCTGGTGAAGAGATTCGAGTGGGAAGTTAAAGTACGCTCAACCTCAGCGGGGTCCATGTTTGTTTGGCTGAGCATAATGTCAGGTCGAGCTCACCACAAACGAGGCGGGACCGCGGTGCTGAGGTGGGAAAGATATAACGCCACCCACAGCCATGAGGGCACGTCTTGAGAGTAGAATGGTCTGGGAGTCCGAGTCGGGGCAGGAGAGGTACGGATGGTAGTGGGTGCTGTTAGCCAAGTCCGGGGCTAGAGAGAGAGATGTAATCGTTTTACCGTTTGCCAAGTTCGAGGTGCCAAAGGTGCGGAGAGTCATAGAGGAAGCCGGTTCGGTACACGAGGAAGACTGCAAAACAAGACAAGACAGGAGTAGGGAGGCAGAAAGTAATGAGAACAACTGGTTCTATGCTCAGCCGCCGAGTTTGTGAAACTGTAGGTTATATGTAGGAGAGAGGGTCCAATGGCAGGGCAGCAAGGTGGGGGTGTGTGGAAGGGCCAGGCTGCGGCAGGGATAGGTCCAGCATGACTCCCAGGGGAGGAGCAATAAAGCCCAGTAGTTAGGCTGCATTTGATTGCAGCAATGGTTTGAGGTGCTGTGCCTTTAAGAGGCTGGTGCGCCTCCATGTGGCCACGCCTCCGTGTAGCTGCGCTTGCGGGCGCGTGACCGGGCATGCCCGCAGGGCCGACATCAGAAGAGGAGCACCGGCGTGCGCGAGCGCCCACGTGGAGCTGCGATCGGCATCCTGGAGGGAGGCTGCCTGCGTGCCACGGGAGGACCCGGTGGAGCTGCAGGTGAGTGGGGAGCCCGCCGAGGGCGGCGTGACTCCTCAGTTGTCACAGAAGGGACAAAAAACAGCCCTTTTGGTTCCTCTACCCTTGGTGTCAGTTTCCCTTTGAGAGGATTGGGGTAGACTTGGTAGGACCTCTAAAACCTTCTGCGAAAGGACACAGGTTTATTCTCGTAATAGTTGACTATGCAAAAAATATAATGCCCAATGGGGCAAGATTGCTTGCCATCCCCATTGGACTTTATATTTGGTCAGATTTTTACATTTTCACTTTGGAGGCGCCGGCTTTCTGTATTCATTGTTTGTATTGGTTTCTGTTAATCCTGTCTTGCCTAGGCAGCCCCAACTTTAAGTTTAAAGTTTTATTATGATAATTACTGTTACATATATTGTCACAGTTTTGTATTGTAAGCATTAGTGCTGATCTCACTGTTCTTCCTCTTTTTTTGACTGTGCAACAAGATATCCTGAGGCGTTCCCCCTGAGAACAGCAACGGTAAAGCAAGTAGCCAACAAGTTGTTGGAGCTGTTCTCACGGGTTGGACTTCCCCAGGTTATGTTGACAAACCAAGGTACGAATTTTATGGCTAAACTGATGCTGGATGTCTTGAAATTACTAGAGTTAAAGTCTGTTCGGACATCGGTCTACCATCCACACACTGACGGATTGGTGGAAAGATTTAACCAAACTCTAAAGGGGATGCTGAGAAAATGTGTAGATTCAGAAAAGAGAGCCTGGGATGAACTTCTCCCTTTTCTGCTGTTTGCAGTACGGAAAGTTCCCCAGGCATCCACGGGATTCTCTGCATTTGAACTGCTGTATGGCCACCAACCCCGGGGTATCCTAGACCTCCTAAAGGAGTCCTGGGAGGAAAAGCGGTTCCCTTCTAAGAATACCCTGCAATATGTATTGGACCTTAGGAAGCACCTAGATGTGGTCAATCATTTTGCTAGGGAGAATCTTAGATCAGCCCAGGACAGTCAGGAGAGACATTACAATCAAAATGCTCGTTTGAGAGTGTTTCACCCAGGAGATCAGGTGATGTTGTTGTTACCCAGTTGTAAGAGCAAACTCCTAGCCAAATGGCAGGGCCGATTCGAAATACTCCGCCGCACGGGTGATGTGGATTACGAGATCGCTCAACCAGGGTCCAGGAAGGGTAAACAAATTGACCATGTGAACTTGCTGAAACCCTGGAAGATGCAGCAGTCTCTATTCATCCACCCGGTGGAGGAGGAGACAGACTTGGGTCCTCAGCCTCCACGGGAGAACATCGTGGGTGACGATAAAATTCCGATAGGTAGACAGGTGTCCTCTGAAAAAAAGGGGACTTGTTAGAAATAATTACACAAATCCATGATGTTTTTTCTGATTTGCCAAGGCAAACTAATTTAATTTCACATGTGATGGAGACAGCACCTGGGGTAAAAGTACGTTCCCGTCCTTATAGGTTGCCTGAAAGTCGTAGGGCTCTGGTAGAGAAGGAGGTACAAGAAATGTTACACTTCGGAGTTATTGAGGTATCATGAAGTGAGTGGTGTAGTCCCCTAGTTATGTTCCCTAAACCCGATGGGAATGTAAGATTTTGTGTGGACCTCTGAAAGGTCAATGCGGTATCCAAGTTTGACGCATATCCGATGCCAAGGGTGGACGAGTTAATTGAAGCCCTTGGTAACGCGGAATATATATCCACGCTGGACTTAACAAAAGGATACTTGCAAATACCTTTAGAGGAAAAGTCCAAGTGCAAAACAGCCTTTGCCACTCCCATGGGTTTATACCAGTTTGTGACAATGCCATTTGGACTGCATGGAGCCCCAGCCACATTTCAGAGACTCATGGATAAAGTGCTGAGACCCCATAGGGCTTATGCCACAGCCTACCTAGATGACATTGTCATTTATAGTAAACACTGGCGGGCCCATCTAAATAGGCTGAAAGGGGCCCTCAAATCTCTAAGAGAGGCAGGGCTCACATCCAACCCTAAGAAATGTGCCTTAGGTAAGGCGGAAACCAAATACTTAGGGTATGCAGTGGGAGGTGGAAAAGTAAGGCCACTAGCCGACAAGGTAGTTGCCCTGAAAGAAGTTCCGACCCCCCAAAGAAAAACACAGGTACGCTCTCTGCTGGGTTTAGCAGGGTACTATCGGCGGTTCATCCCCAACTACTCGGAAGTTGCAGCCCCATTAACGGAGCTCACAAAAAAGTGTGCCCCTACACAAGTGGTACGGTCAAGGGAGTGTCAGAGAGCCTTTGAGGACATAAAAAGGTGTCTATCAGAGGGTCCCGTCCTTAGAAGCCCAGACTTCAACAGGCCTTTTGTAGTGCAAACCGATGCATCAGAGATAGGCCTAGGGGCAGTGTTGTCACAACAGTTTGAGGGAGTGGAACATCCGATCCTTTTTCTGAGTAGGAAATTGTTCCCGAGGGAACAAAACTACTCAGTGATTGAGAAGGAGTGCCTCACAGTAAAGTGGGCAATCGAGGCTTTGAGGCATTACCTGGCAGGAGTCCATTTTACTCTGGTGACGGACCATGCTCCATTAAAGTGGTTAAATAGTATGAAGTTCCTTACCAATCCCTATCTTCCCTGGGGCCACTCCCTCATCACTACCCCTCTTCCTATTGGCCCTTCCTCCTATTTATACCTTGCTCAGCCATTCCTTCATTGGCTGAGCATAGCTTTGTGTGACCTGTGTTACCCACGGTCATGCCTGCCTTAGCTCTTGTCTCTTTGTCTTCCCTAGTGATCTCTTGTGTACCGAACAGGCTTGGCTGTGGACCCGCTCTGGACTTCGACCCTTGGCTTGCACTCTGACCTCCCGAACTCTCCGACCCTTTACCTCGGCTTACGGATTCCGACCTACCTCCCGGCTCTGGACCCCAGGCTCTCGGTACCAACTATCCTTCTGGAACCTCCCTTTTCATCCGGCGAGTATAATTTTCATCTTATACTCCCGTACGGTTCCAGATGCCTATCTTCCACTTTCCAGGCGTGTCCCCTTAGCTGTGGGTGCAGGTGTTACCCTTCTCACCTCAGTTTCGGGGTCCTCCTTGTCCGTGGTGAGCACAGCGTGACACAGCCATATACCTGGCAAACCTATGTTTAGGCTTGCAGTGCAGCAGTGACGAGGTTAAGTTTCAGTTGAGAAGGGCTGCTAAATTAGTCTGACCCCAGCTGCATAATCAAGGTGGTTTAAAACCCCAGGCTGTACACACATGCAAGCTGGCTGGTCAGGAGACAAGACTGAAAGACTGAAGAGATTACTGCTATAAGGTCTGTTTACAAAGTACATATTTTATGAACTGTCTGTGTCCTACATGCTGAAGAGAAGCTGCCTTGTTTGCTATGCTGAAAAGAAGCTATTTCTTTTTCCTTGATGAAGACAAGCTTTTTTGTTTTCTATGCTTAAGAGAAGCTATTTTGTTTTGTCTGCTGAAGAAAAGCTATTTTGTTTTGTGTGTATATGATAAAACAAACAGAAAACAGGCGCACTCATAGTTTAGTAAGGTGACAACATTTATATAGAACTGGCAAAAAATATAAAATGGATCAGGAACAAAAGCATGTATGAGATATAGGGGGTCATGCACTAAGCGGTGAAAATTGCATTTGCCAGGGGTTTGAAATCGCCATGTTTTTGGCGTGTTGCCCTCGCTGTATGCAGGAAGAACCGATTACCTGGCGAATCACAGCGAGAGCAACATTGCCAAACATGGCAATTAGCCAGTGGCGAGACAGTCTGCCTGGCGAGAAGCTGCCGATAAGCCGTCTCCTGCCGAGATGTGTCTGCAGCAGAGAGAGATCTGCCGCTCTCTCTGCGCAAACATCGGCAACATTAAAAAATGTTTTAAATACAATTTTATTCATAGTGTACATGTGCAGGGGGTCTCCGGAGCTGAACCGCATTGGTTTCAGGTCCGGGGACCCCCTGCTTCCCGAGATACAGGCCCCTTTATGAGGTGCCGGTATCCCTCTGCATTTAAATGTCCCGATCACGTGACCGCGGAATGTAAACAAAGCAGAGGGATAACGGCACCCCATAAAGGGGCCTGTATCTCGGGAAGCAGGGGGTCCCCGGACCTAAAACCAAAGCGGTTCAGCTCCGGAGACCCTCTGCACATCTACACTATGAATAAAACACCCATATCAATAAACAATAATTCCTTACCTTTGCGGCAATCTGCTATGGTTCCATACCAATTACACAATTAACTATAGCTATCGTAACAGAGAACAAGTTCAAAACATACAAAAAAGGACACCAACAATTACAATATATTATAGCACGCCTCTCCATAACCTACAGTACAGCATAAAGCCCAAAACTTACATCTCTCTAATAATAAAATACATTTAACACACATCTATGCATAGCAGCATAGCCACAATCATTTACAATACAGAAAATCAAGCTTTAACAACACTATCATTTCTTACCCTGTATGTATATATCTCTCTAGACATACATACATACATACATACATACATACATACATACATACAGTGGCAAGAAATGATATGCATAAAAAAAAATCTGCGTGGTCCTTAATCATAGAGCTCTATGATTAAGGACCACGCAGGTCCGAAACGCGTCAGAGTGTGTCCCCCATACCATATGTTTTTTCAATAAAATTTCATTTTTAATCTACACCTTGCTGGTCTCTCATCTCTACAAGCTGTGCACCGCTGGAATCTTCGGATCCTTCCTACTGTTATATTGCACACCGAGCGTGGATGCACGCACAGGAGAACAGCCATATGTGAGTATTGTATGTCTCCCTTCATTGAGACTGGATGACCGGTAACAGTGCGGCAACACAAGGGTCATGTAGGGCGCAATCCTACAAAGTAACGGTACGTTAACCCTCATTCATGTTATTTGTCATATGTGATAGATTCATGTATGCCCACCCGAGACCCCTGATTAAGGGAATACCCAAAGGGCAATATTAAAGACTAAGGAGACTATGCTCCACTGATGAGTCCTTCTTGGCACAAGCTGATGAATTGAAGAGCAGGTTTAGAGAGCGTGGCTATGATGAGGTGGACCTTGAGGATGCCTTCCAAAATGCCCTAATGACCGATCGCAATGATCTGATTAAGAAGAGGAAACCTGGGAAGTCCTCGAAACGGGAAGGGGCAGCACAGGTCCCACTCTTCATAACCACCTTCTCTAGACAGGCAGAGCAAATACGGCACATCTTGCAAAAACACTGGGGGGTTCTGCAATTGGATTCTGAACTAGATCCATATACTATACACAAGCCTAGAATAGTATTTAAGAAGGCAAAGACCATTGGAAATTCTGTATCCCCCAGTTTATTTTGCTCAAAAGAGAAAAACAACACACAGCTACCAAGGGGATTCTTTAAATGTGGCAATTGTAACCTGTGTAGGTATGCGGAACCTGTCAAATCCCTAAGGGATGTACACACTGGTCACATCTATAAGATTGAGTAATTTATCACATGTAACACTGAGTTCGTGATTTATCTCTTGAAATGTGCATGTGGTAGTGGCTACGGTGGCAGGACAATTAGAACAGTGAAAGTGAGAATCACAGAGCATATACAGTACGCAGTATCAGAAATAAAGATGAACGTTTCCCAGCAGCGCGTCACTTTAATACATGCAAACAGGGATCAATCAAAACCCTTACATACAGTGCTATTGAAAAGATCTCCATACATCCTAGAGGAGGAAATAGGGAGGCACTATTAAACCATCGAGAAATGTTCTGGATTTATGCCCTTGGGACAATGGCTCCCAGGGGCATAAACCAGGACTGGGAATTGAAACACTTCCTAAATTAAAATAAACTAATGGTATAACCACACAAATAAATACACACACACACACACACACACACAAATAAATAAACCCCTTATGAATGTAGGGGGGAACCAGGCTCTAAAATAAAAGTAAAGCCCATTTTGGCTTCCCCTGATCTGTGTAAAAGGGTCTAAGAGAGTTAGCATTTGGGCCCAGTAACATTATACTGTTTCCAACCAAAATAATGCAGGTCCTACACTACACTGTGAACCCTTCCTTTTACCTCTTGGAAGGTCATTTCACTTGCTGCAGGAACAAGACCCATTATGGTTTTCCCCTCTCACAGAGGTAAAAGGAAGGGTTCACAGTGTAGTGTAGGACCTGCATTATTTTGGTTATACCTTGACGTTGGTGTGCAGGCTTATGACGCCTTTGGCCAAAGGGTTAACTAAATAACCAATTATTATTATTGAAGTATTTTACTTTATATGTTTTGTCAATTGGATGCAGCATTGGGCACCCCCTGTCTCTTGTTATATACAATTGCCACGCTCAGTAGCTCTCTGGTTGACATAAATATATATTCACTTTGTGGTGGGTGTGGGAGTTTGAGCTTGCTGGGAATCTGTGTTAACCAGTATCTGGGAAAGGAGCGTTTTACCTCACTGTTTGGTGCTTCAGCAGTTGGTTCGTAGGAGGTCTAAGTGGTCTGCTGGATGTTATGAGACTGGACAGGACCTGCTCTTACAGGATTCTATTTAATCTTGGTGTTTCAGCGCCTCCAGTAGTTATGGCTCCCAGTGTAGACATCAGCACCCACCATTACACACATACCTTCTCTCAGCCCAGGGACTGACACCATAGGTTGAAGTATAATTTCAGGATCTTTATTCACAGCATACATCATTCAGCTTAGTAGCATACTTTTCTCTATACACCCAGGACTTCTGGACGGTGCTTACTTCCACTGCTCCAGGTGGTCTTCACTAGCCAGCCAAGTGAACAAGCTTACCCCGCAATGGGGAAGACTCATAGTTCCCACCATCTCTTCTCCCTCCTTCAACTAAGCCAGGGATCAGACAGGGACACACTCCTTCATCCTCTCTCTCCCAGAGGAAGAGGAAGACTCTCTGTCTCCTTCTCTCAAGGCTGCCAGAGAAAGACTCCACACATCCTCTCTCTCCAAGGTGGAGAGGAAGACTGCCCTCTAACTTTAGCCTACGCCCCTTAGAAACTTCAGAAAGAGGCAGGCTTATGGACTGTACCTGAAAGGAAATCCTAGGATTGGATGCGGAGCACAGCTGAAGAAGTGGGGCCAGCGCCAAGAAGATGAGTTTAAAAGAGGTGTTTATTAAGCATAGTACCGGGGAACAAAAAAACAAACACTCTGATGCGTTTCAGGCAAACGCCCTTTTTCAAAGAGTAGATTCGCGTCCGATCACACTCGCGGTCTTATAGAAGATCCCCCGCCTCCAAACAATAATGACGCTGTGTGAATTTGGCGCGAGAACCGCAGAGGCTAATTCTATTGGGGGAGCCATCTTCCAATCAGATGTCTGAGGTTGGAAGGTGCGTCCCATGTGGACGGGGAATCCTGTACAGACTATCGGGAGCGGACCCATTAAATAACATAAGCAAACAGAAACAAAAATGACATAAACAGGATACAATGATACCCAATAAAAAACAAACATGTAATAAACTTGCAAATTAGTTTCCTATTTTGGTGAAGGGCATGGGGAAAGTGAATGAGTTAGTGCAGCTCCATAAAAATGATAAAGTCGCATTAGATAATGGAAAATTGTACAAATGCATTAGATATAGTCCAATGAATATCAATCTATCAAAAAATGCAATATAACAAAGGATAAATAATAAATATAACAAATTAAATAATAAGTATAATAACTAAATCAATTATTAAATATAAAGAATATAACAATATATGAACAGCCTAAATAATGATTATAGTATGCATAGCAGCTCATCTATATATATTTTCGCCTTTGGAGAGATGATCACTGATTTAAGTCTTAATGTACAGTATGTCATATTATGGGAACCAATACTATCTTAAGAAGTATTTCAGTTCCCAGTCTTTGTTCATGCCCTTGGGTGGGAACTGAAACACTTCTTAAGATAGTATTGGTTCCCATATTATCGTCCTTTTCAGAATCGGTTAAGCCTCGCCAGAAGACGGTGTCTAAGGCCTCCTGATCCCATCGTGTCTCAGCTGCTATGGTCCAGTACCCCAAGGCGTACTGGGCCATGGGACAACGTCCCTGAGAAAGCTCAAGCAAAGAGTTAGAGGCAGTTTCCTGGCATGCGGGTGTATCGAAGACCTGTCGAAAATCTCGCCTAAAGGCCGCGTAATCTCGGGTGATTTTGGGACGTAGTTCCCAAACCGGGGAGGCCCATGCCAGCGCATTCCCTGTGAGTAGGCTGTACACATATGCCACTTTCTTACGACCAGTGGAATACTGTTGCGGGGCCATCTCAAACTGGATCTCGCATTGATTGAGAAAACCGCGACAGGCATGTGGATCCCCCGCGTACGGCTTAGGTGCCGGGATCTTCGGGCTGGAGGTCACGGCGGATACCGGTTCTGCCGACACCGGCGATGCGGCCACAGGTGGTGCCTGAAATGAAAGGTCCTGTACCTGTTGAGTGAGGAGAGCCATCTGATCAGTTAGGGCCTGGACTTGTTGATACATAGCCATCATCATGGAGGCTATATCAGTCTGGTCTGCATCTTGTGGGCTAGACATAATGTTACGCCGGTGCTGCCCGCAGACAAGACTCGTCCCTTATACTGAGGTGGGGACGTATATGTGCACGCACCCACAGCAGAAGGAGCGTGTCCGGAGTGTGGTGTTTTGGCGTTGCCAGGCCAGGTGGGAATAGGTGTAGCAATACTTGCCGGTACCGGTACAGAAGAGACAAAGTCGTTGCCATTAGCCAAGGTCAGGGAGAGAGAAGATCCAGGAGGTCGAGGTCCAAGCTGTGGTCGAGGGATGAGAGAAGCAGCAAGGTCAAGTGGGAGCCGGGGACCAGAGCCAGAGAGGGAAGTCCGCCAAGCCGGGTCGCAACCTGAATAAATGAAGAGCAAAAGGGAGAGCCAGAAAAGACGACCGCAAGCAGAGACTATGTCGAGCGATGTGGGAATGGCAAGACAGGCATTATATAGTGCGGCTGGCGAATTGGAAGAGGAGGCAGACCTGGAGAAGTGCATGGAGCTGTAATGTATAGGCTGCCTAGAGAAGAATGCAGGTGAGCAGTCTTAGGGCATGATTGTAGGCTGTGTGTGTGTTGGGGGCAGGGCCTCACTGCAGGAGCACTAAATAAATTAACTAGATCCGGCACGCGCTCCGTAACGAGGGGAGCGTGCCCCCATGAGCAGCAGCAGCCGTCATAGCCCCAGCGGCCTGCGGAACAGCGGCCGCCCGCCGGAGACGAGAAGGGAGTCCCCCAACAACGGGGACCGGATGGGACCGCTCAATTCTAGTAGTGGGGAGTAGCTTTGCTCCACTCTAGAATTGAGATTTTCACGGCAATCCGTCTCGCCCTAAAAAGTTGGCAAGGTGCTGGGGAGAGGCTGCGGATGAGCGGCGGACGGCACTTAGAAAAATTCAGGCCTTTTTCCTGCCTGGGATTGGTGCCAGGGGTCTCCGGAGCTGATACCCATTAATACCAGCACCGGAGCCCCCAGGCATGCATCCGAGGCAGGAAAAATGCATTTAAAGCCCACTTCATTAACTTAGCGGCTAACCGCTAAGGCAATGAAGGGGTTAACCAGCCGTGCCAGGTTTATTGTGGGTAGCGGGGGTGGGTGAAGGGGGTATTTGGCCCTTGGTGGTTTTTAGGGCTTGCGGGGGGGTTGCGGGTGGACTTAACCCCTTCATGACCTTAGCAGTTAATACCTCTACGGTCAGGAAGGGGTTAAGCCCTCCTGCTACCCACCCGCAAGCCCTAAACAACCACCTTTGGGGCTAATACCCACTTTGGCCACCCCCGCCACCCACAATAAAAAAAATAAACACACAACAGCCCCACACTAAATAAATAAATAAATATATAAATAAATAAATATATATATAAATAAAAATATATAAATATATATTACACCAGCAACCCCTATACCCCCCTAACATACAGTACATATATGCACAGCAATGATACTATAGGCTGGCGGGGGCCCTCGGGTGTTACCCGCGGGCCTTCAGTACCAATTCTGTACCCCCCCAAATTAATGTCAAAACACATACATACTTATAAAGAAATAAACCTCCCCCCTAACACATACAGTATAGTAATGAGCACAATTACTATTATCCACAAATGGATAATAGTGCATTTGCCCATTTAAAATACATAAAAAACAATAAATACATGAAATATATATTGCACTCACCCTTGTCCGGCTGCCACGATGAAAGCCATCCTCATCTTCATCACCGTCCATGCCCCCTCCGATGCTTCAAAACATAAACAAGAATAAAAACAGCCAATGTAATGTCCCCTAACCCCTTAATCACCATAGCGGTTAATAACCGCTACAATTATTAAGGGGTTAACCCACCCTCACCCACCACTCGGGAGACCTAAATACCCTCCCCCACTACCCCCCCACCCCGTGAGACCTAACCACCCTCACTCACCCAATACCTAGCCGGGAGGCCTACCCACATACACTTGGGGCCAATACCCCTTTCCCCACCCCCAGTACCCACAATAAAAACAATACACAGCCCCACAATAAACATCATTATATTTATTAAATACATAACCCACCCCCTGTGCCCCCCATAAATACATGATTTATTTTTTTACATACAGGGTTATACTCCAGGCCCACGGGAGTCCACAGTGGGCCTGACTGGTCACCTCACAGACCTACAGTAGCCCAGCACCATGTTTCAAACAGGATCTGGAGGTCTACGGGTGGTCCCCGCCAGGTGCCGTGGTCCACCAGGTGGTCTCCGCGGGTTACCGTAGGCCACAATGGGGTCCCCATGGGTAGAAAGAAGAAGAAGCAGGCACAGTCTTACTCAAAAGGAGGTTTAATATGCCATAAAGTCCAACGTTTCGGCAGTCAAATACTGCCTTTCTCAAGGGCATAGGAAGAAAAAACCAGGGGAGCGTAGATACCTTTAAAAAGAAAAAAAGACAAACAAGTGGGGCAATACCTGTAGCAAATATGTTATAAGGAGCTCCCAGCTGTGGCACCACATACAGGCCAATGCCTAATAGGATATATCAGCAGAACAATGTGAGGAGATAAATCTTTAGAAAAGAAGCCCACCTCAGTATCCAATAAATACAGTTTATCCAAAATGATAAAAAAGTGAGGGCTTAACGAATCCCAATGAAAAACAGCATTGACGGTGTTGATCTCAAGACCACTCACACGTCTCTGTGTCAGCAAACGCCACGTTCACACTTCAGCCTTGAGTCCGTCCGTTACTTCCGTTCTTGGGGCCGTCACGTCACTTCCGGTTGCGCCGTCCGGTGAAAACAGCTACGGATACCCAGGCACTCTCCTCTCTTGATTAAGAGTCACGCTCAACGCGTTCGCCGTTCTTGCAGACGGCTTGTCGTCAGGAGTAGCAGTGACCTGTTCCTGGGTGTCTATTTATACCCATACTGCGTATCAAACTCCCCTCCCCATAGTATGATTGATAGAACTCCCCCAAAGTCACGGGCCAATTACATGCATGTGAACCGCACACAGGAAATAGTACCAAACATATTTTAAAAAAAACATATTAAAAATATATAATCCTAACTCATAATAAAATACACATTAAGTATATAAAAAAACACATCAGCTATCTGACTCTTTCTTAGTCATATGAGCAGACGATGATGAAAATCTAAAAACAAAAAATTAGGTTAGAGTACAAACATCAAATTCCAATAAATCTTATAAAAGCAATAGTTATAAGGACTCTTGACTAGTTTAGACATAAGATCGGACCACAAGACTGAACACCAGTCAATAAAAAATGGCTCCAAAAATTATATAAAGTGGCATCCATCTAAACTCCTATAAAAATATGAAATTACAAGAAAAAAAATAGAAAAAATAGAAAAAACACCAGATTAAAAGAAAACACCCCTTGTGGCTTCATACGTAGGCCAAACCACTAGCCAGTTAAAACACTATTCTGGAACACATTGGTAATGTGCGTAGAGGTGTCACTACTCACTTTTTATCCAATCACTTCATCATCATATACACCAAGGTACACTTCAGACTAAGGTTTACAAGTGCTGAACATGTTCTGCCCCCCTGGAGAGGTGGGGACAGAAATTTTGCACTGAAGAAAAGAGAGAGTTTTTGGATCTTTTCTCTCAAACCTGTAGTGCCACAGGCCTGAATGTGGACTTTGAACTTGGTGTTTTTCTTTAAATTTGGTGTTTTTCTTAATCTGGTGTTTTTTTCTATTTTTTTCTATTTTTTCTGGAAATTTCATATTTTTATAGGATTTAGATGGGATTGCACCTTTTATAATAACTTTTTGAGAGCATTTTTTATTGACTGGTGTTCAGTCTTTGTGGTCCGATCTATGTCTAAAATAGTCAAGATGTCCTTATAACTATGCCTCATTTCATAAGATTATTGGAATTTGATGTTGTACTCTAACCTAATTTCTTTGTCTTTTAAGATTCTCTCTCGTCTTTCTCATATGACTAAGAAAGAGTCAGATAGCTGATGGTGTTTTTTTATATATCTTAATTGGTATTTTATTATGAGTTAGGATTATTATTTTTAATATGTTTTTAAAATATGTTTTGGTACTATTAACTTTTTATATTTTATATTTTTTCCCTGTTTTAACCTGTTTTTCTCCGTTTGTCTTCCACTGTGTGCGGTCTGTGTTAGGCCCGTGACTTTGGGAGTTTCTATCAATCATCCTATGGAGGAGGGGAGTTGATAGCAGTATGGGTATAAATAAGACACCAGACAGGTCACTGCTACCCTGACAAGCCGTGCTGCAAAACGGCGAAACGCGTTAGCGTGACCTCTTATCAGAAGGAGAGAGTGGCCTGGGTATCCGTATCTTTTTCCCTACCGCGGCGCAACCGGAAGTGACGTGACGGCCCCAAGACCGAAAGTGACGAGACGGCTCCAGGCTGAAGTGTACCGTGGCGGTTTCTGACACACAGAGACGCTGTGATGTGGTCTTGAGATCACCACCGTCAATGCTGTTTTTCCCATTGGGATTCTGTAAGCCTCCACTTTATTTATCTTTTTTTGGATAAACTGTATTTTATTGGATACTACTGCATGTGTGCTTCTCTTTTCTAAAGATTATCTCCTCCGAATTGTTCCTGCTGATATATCCTATTAGGCATTTGGCCGTAGTATGTGGTGCCCAGCTGGGCTCTCTTATAACATATTTTGGCTACCGGTTGCACTATGTTTGTCTTTTTTCTTTTTAAAGGTATCTACGCTCCCCTGGTTTTTTCTTCCTATGTTTCGTGTGGACCTTGAAACAGTCCGTCTAAGGGTTTGAGTGTCTTTATTTTTACTTTGTATTTTGTGTTTACCTTCACATTTATATACATAGTTTTTCCATTAAGTGTTTATATATTATATTATTCACTGTGTTTAGGTATTGAGCGCCATCTTGTGTGTTCCTTTCTCAAGGGCAGCCTTCACCTTGAGAAAGGCAGTATTTGACTGCCGAAACGTTGGACTTTATGGCATATTAAACCACCTTTTGAGTAAGACCGTGTGCCTGCTTCTTCTTCTTTGTACTGGAACATTTGGGACTACAGGAGCTCCCCAGGACCACCGCACCGGCAGCTAAGTACCCCACCTCTATTACCATTGATGTTGAGTGCGTCTCTCATCCTCTGTCTATGTCCCCATGGGTAGGCCAGCGGCTGTCTGGGGGGCCCCTGGTCAGACCCACTGGTGTCTAAGGGGCCCCCGGTCAGACCCACAGGTGTCTAAGGGGCCACCAGTTCTTCCCTGCAGGTGTCCCAGTGGACCCGGCAGCCCCATGAGAAGCCCGAGGTGACCACAGGTGGTCTCCATAGGTCCCCTGCAGACCTGAGGAAACAACCCTGTATGTAAAAAAAATAAACATACATTAAATACATCAATCCCCCCTCCCCCCAACACATACACTACAATAATGTGCAAAATAACTATTATCCAGATAGGGATAATAGATTATTTGCCCATTATTAAACACATTAACTAGCATAATAAAATAAATAAAGTTCTACTGACCTCATCAATAAGAAGCCCCCTCACCAGCAAAATCCGTGTCCTCCGTTGCCAACAAAATACATAGACAATACATTGCAATTACATTCTGATATCAATTAACCCCTTAATCACCTTATCGTATAATAACTGCAAAGGTAATTAAGGGGTTAAGCCACCCTGGCCCGATACCCCCCCTTCACCCATTCATTTGTACAGTGGCTTCATCATGCAACTATATATATATATATTTATTTATATATATATATATATATATATACATATATATATATATACACATATATACAGCTAAACCCTGTTATAGCGCGACCCATTATAACGCGAATCCACTTATAACGTGGTTTTCACGTGGCTCCCATTTATTTTACATTTTTTTTGCACACTGCCAAACTGCACACTGCCACACTGCACACACTCTCACTGCACACAACTCTACTGGCACAAACTGTGCCCCCCTCTCACTGCCAGCGCACTTCACATGCACATGCACCATCCCGCCATACTCTCCAGACACAACTCTCACTGCACACACTCCCAGCACACACTCCGAGCACTCCCAGCACTCACTGCGCACACTCTCACTGCCCTGCGCTCACTGCACCTTCACTCCCACACACTCCTCACTGCACATCAACCTCACTGCACCACCTCCACGTGCACACGACTCTCACTGCACACCCTGTCACTGCACACACTCTCACTGCACACACTCTCACTGCACACGCTCCCATCACTCACTCTCACTGCACACTGCACATACTCTCACTGCACACTGCACACACTCTCACTGCACACTCTCACAGCACACTCAGCACACTCTCACAGTACACTCTCACAGCACACTGTTTTGGACCTGCCGCTGTGATGCTGGGCTCAGGGAGAGCCCATCCTCCCCTCTCCCTGCCTGTATCTCTGCTGCTGTGGGGGAGGATTGAAGGGAGCTGATCCCTGGCTGAGGAACTCCGAAACAACTGACATCCCAGCAAAGGCTGCGTGAACTCTCCTCCCCCTCACAGCTTCTCTGCACAGATCAACTGTTGCAGATGCTGGGTAAGTGCTGCTGTGGGGTGGGCTGCTGTTTTGCTGCTGTAGTTTTGGGGTGCTGCTGCTGTGATTTGGTGCGACGCTGGGCTCAGGGAGAGCCCCCCCTCTCCCTGCCTGTATCTCTGTTGCTGTGGGGGAGAATTGAAGGGAGCTGATCCATGGCCGGGAACTCAGAAACAGCTGACATCCCGTGAGCTCTCCTCCCCCTCGCAGCTTCTCTGCACAGATCAACTGTTGCAGATGCTGGGTAAGTACTGCTGTGAGGTGGTACTGCTGTGGGGTGTGGGGTGGTACTGCTGTGGGGTGGTACTGCGGTGGGGTGGTACTGCTGTGGGGTGTGGGGTGTGGGGGGGGTTCTGCTGGGCTCAGGGAGAGCCCCCCCTCTCCATGCCTGTATCTCTGATGCTGTGGGGGAGGATTGAAGGGAGCTGATCCCTGGGCGAGGAACTCCGAAACCACTGACATCCCAGCAAAGGCTGCGTGAGCTCTCCTCCCCCTCGCAGCTTCTCTGCACAGATCAACTGCTGCCGATGCTGAGTAAGGGTAAGTGCTGTTTGGAGTGGGGGGGGGTCCGGGGGCCTGCCATCGTGACGCTGGGCTCTGGGAGAGTTATCTCAGGTCTCCCCCTTCGGCAGTGCGGAGTCCCAGATCACGGCGACCATTTTTTTTTTAAATTAGCGCAACCCCAGTAATAACGCGGTCTGATCGGGTGGCCCCCAAGGACCGCGTTATAATGGGGCTCAGCTGTATACACTGGCGACACACTTTATTCGAGCTCGGCTAGTCCCACGAATTCGAGTATACTCGGGTGTATTGAGGTTTGTGACTGTTTTCTGCCCGAGTGCATTGCGTTATTTTCCAGGCAGGGATTGAAGCATTTTATTCCCGCTGGCTGCAATACTGCACAGTATATATATATATATACTGCATTACAATTCATGAATTTATGCCATCTGGTAGACACGCGAAGCATTGCAGCCTATTAAATCCTAATCATTATCATTTAACAGATCAGCCGCCCGTCAGCCAGGCATGAACCATGGCTGGGAAGGCAAATGCAACGGGGCTTGTCAGAGGTGAGGAGCGGCGCATTTCAGGTATCTGCCAGGTACATACTGGGTATTTGCTCGAATAAAGTGTGTCGCAGCAGTATATACATATATATATATATATATATATATACACATGATGAACCAATATACAAAGAAATGTTTAAGGGTTAACAAAAACATGCACAAATAAAAATACCACTTCTCCATATCAGCCACAGTCAAACAAAATCCTATTTCCTAATAAAATCATTATCATCTGCCAATCAAAAGCATCAAATGCCAATCAAAATATTGAATTGACATTGTATACATGATGCATAAAATCTGTGCACCATGTGCACTCTGCCAATCAATGATATAGTTCCCACGCTCTGATTGGCTACCGCACCATGTGAGGCCACCCATCTTTCTTTTCATGACGTCATCTTAAAGGCAATTGAAGCACAGCCATTCTGATTAGTTATATGATCCAAGCCTATAGATATGACACATACAGATGAGCAAAAAATTGGCAGATAAAATAACGAAGCCAAATATGTAGCAAAGTACTTAGACCCAGTCCAGATGTACCAAAGCAAAAAATGTCCAGCCAGTAGTAGCAGAGTGATCGCAAGATATCCCGGGGTTGGGGGTGGCGAGTCAAGCTAAATGATGGGTCGAGGAGGGGAGATTAGCAAAAGCCGGAGTCCGGGGTTCGAAGAAGATAGAAGGAGGGGGGACGACAGAAACGGATTGGTAAGGGAATGAAACACGAGAAGAAGGAGGAAGCCTGAGGGCAGGATAGGCGCAAATAGGCAGGAGTTTGCCGGGGAAAGGGGTGGGGCCGAGGGAAGGGGCAAAACGGACTACGGGGTGGAAATAACGATAATTACGGCTGATATAAAGAAGTGCAGAAGTGGGGGGCACGGGGGGGATGTACGGGTGCTTAGATTACGGTGGGAGGGGATATGGGGGGTGTCTACAGCAACGGCGGGTATTAGAGTACGCTCCGGAAGCAATTAATAAACTAGGAGGGGTGCTCAGGAATCATAGATCCAGGCGAACAGACCGAGATAACTCCGGAGGGGGGGTAAAAGTGGAAAACTCAGATCGTGATACCGGTAGGGCGGTATGTAAAGGAGGGGAATGGATCGCTTCAAGTAAAAAACTTGGAGACAAGGGAGAAGAAGGGTGTGATTTGGCACCTAGTGGGATTATCACTATCGAATAGCCGGGTAGCGAGCAGTGTTGAAAGTGGCTGAGGGAAAGAAGATAGCGACCAAGCTTCTCAGTCGAACTCTCTACTCAATTTCTTTCTCATCTCCTCTAGCTCTCTCTCTACTCCCCTCTCCTCTCTCTCTCCCCCCGATCTCTCCCGCTCCCCCCTGTTCTACAGCGCCCCCATTATCACGCGAATACACTATAACGGTTTTCACGTGGCCTCCCCATTATATTTTACATTTTTTTTGCGCACTGCCAAACTGCACACTGCCACGACTGCACACACGCTCACTAGCACACACCTCACTGCACACTACTACTCACTGCACAACACTCACTGTCACAAGCTGCACACAAGCCCCAGCCCATACTCGTCGCCTCTAGCAACACCACCATCTTCCCGCACCCAGTCGCCACTCACCACTCCTACCTATCACGCTCCCACTCACTCACCCTGCCACCTCTATCTGCACACTGCACTCACTGGCACCGTCTACGTGCAAGCCACAGCCTTCCTCACCTGCACACACTCTCAACTGCACAAACTCTCACTGTGAACTGCACACCTCTCCTCACGCACCTTAACTTGCCCTCTCTCTGCACACACTCTCACTGCAACACGCTCCTCCGTCACTCCACTCTCAGCTTGCAGCCACTCACATACATCCCTCAGCTGGGCACCACTGCACCCACACTCTCCCTGCAACACTCTCACGCACCCCGCACACGTCTCACAGTACACTCTCACATCACACTGTTTTGGCCTGTGCCTGCTGTGTATGCTGGGTCTCAGGAGAGCCCATCCTCCCCTCTCCCTCCTGTCTCTCTGGTCTGCTGTGGGGGAGATTGAAGGAGTATCCCTGGCTCGAGAACTCCCGAAACACCTGACATCCTCCCAACGCAAATGGCTTTGTGAACTCTCCCTCCCCCTCACACAGCTTCTGACTCTGGCACAATCAATCTGATCACTTGCAGATGCTGGGTAAGATGCCTGTGGGGTGGTGGCTGCTGTTTTGCTGCTGTAGTTTTTGGGGTGCTGCTGTCTGTGATTTGGTGGGTATCTTGTGGGCTCGGAGCATGAGATCCCCCCCTCACTTCCCTGCCTGTATCTCTGTTGCTGTTGTGGAGAATTGAAGTGAGGCTGATCCATGGGCCTGGAACTCAGAAACAGCTACATCCCGTGATCTCTCCTCCCCCTCTCGCATTTCTCTGCACAGATCAACTGTTGGCAGATGCTGGTAAGTACTGCTGTGAGTGGTACGCTGATGGGGTGTGGGGTGGTACTGCTGTGGGGTGGTACTGCTGGTGGGGTGGTACTGCTGTGGGGTGTGGGGTGTGGGGGGGTTTTCTGCTGGGCTCAGGGAGACCCCCCCTCTCCATGCCTGTATCTCTGATGCTGTGGGGAGGATTGAAGGAGCTATCCCTGGGCGGGAAACTCCCAAACCACTGAACAATCCCGACAAAGGCTGCGCTTTGCTCTCCTCCCCCCTCGCACTTCTCTGCACAGATCGAACTGCTGCCGATGCTGAGTAAGGGTAAGTGCGTTTGTGAGTGGGGGGGGTCGGGGGCCTGTCCATCGTGGACGCTGGCTCTGGAGAGTTATCTCAGGTCTCCCCCTTTCTGGGCAGTGCGAGTCCCAGATCACGGCGACCATTTTTTTTTTTAAATTAGCGCAACCCCAGTAATAACAAGCGGTCTGATCGGGTTGGCACCCCAAGGACCGCGTTATAATGGGCTCAGCTGTAACAACTGGCGACACACCTTTATTCGAGCTCGGCTATGTCCCCGATTCGAGTATACTCGGGTGTATTGAGGTTTGTGACTGCGTTTTCCTTTTCTGCTGCCCGAAAGTGCTTGCGTTATTTTCCAGGGCAGGATTGAAGCATTTTATTCCCGCTGGCTGCAAATACTGCACAGTATATATAATATATATATAACTGCATTCAATTCATTAGATTTATGCCATCTGGTAGACCACGCGAAGCATTGCAGCCTATTAAATCCTAATCATTATCATTTACAGATCAGCAGCCGCACCGTCACCAGGCATGAACCATGGCTGGGAAGGCACAATGCAACGGGGGCTTGTCAGAGGTGAGGAGCGGCGCATTTCATGTATCTGCCACGGTACATACTGGTATTATGCTCGAATAAAGTGTGTCCGCAGCAGTATATACATATATATATATAATATATATAATATATACCACATGATTAGACCATATAACAAAGAAATGTTAACGGGTTAACAAAACATGCACAAATAAAATACCACTTCTCATATCAGCCACAGTCAAACAAAATCCTATTTCCTAATAAAATCATTATCATCTGCCAATCAAAAAGCATCAATGCCATCCAAACTCAAAATATTGAATTGACATTGTATACATAATGCAATAAATCTGTGCACCATGTGCACTCTGCCAATCAATGATATAGTTCCCGACCGCTCTGATTGGCTACGCACCATGTTGGCCACCATCTTTCTTTTTCATGACGTCATCTTAACAGGCAATTGAAGCACATGCCATTCTGATTAGTTATATATGATCCAGCCTATAGATATGACACATACAGATGAGCAAAAAATTGGCAGATAAAATAACAAGCCAAATATGTAGCAAAAGTACTTAGACCAGTCCAGAGTGTACAGCAAAAATGTCCAGCAGAGTAGCAGAGTGATAGCAAGATATCCACAGCTTAACTGCTCGCAGGTTTCAGGGAGAGTGAGTCTCCGCCACTGCGCACTGGCACATGGCTCCCAGGGTTGCTTGGAGCACGACTTCAAGATTCAGTGGAGAGAAGGAGAACAGCTGAAATCACTACCGCATCCTAGATGGTGTGGCTTGTCTGTCTCATCTAGGATGCGGTGGTGATCTCAGCTGTTTCTATTATTCACACTTCACCCAACTGGTTTTAGCACACTTAATTTTAGTCTGTGCATGTTCTTTTTTTGTGAAATATTATAGTATATATATATAATATAGTCTATAATATATATAATAATATAATATAATGTAACAGCCCATTGAACAGCCCATAGACAGTAAAGAGACAGCAACCAGCAAGGAGTAATCCAAAATAAACTGTATTGAAACAAACAGTTACATGAAAGCCAACGTTTTGGTCTCACAGGGAGACCTTCCTCAGGGCTGTGCAAACACCAACTAACAGTGACCATACTTATATACCCACACCCCAAGTGCAAAGAGATAAAACTAAACCAATCACCAACAACCTGTCATTAAACACATGTTTAACAGCTGAGCACCCCACATGAGTAACCAATACCTGGACCGGGAAGGAACCATCTGGGTCCACGAGCAGAGGGAATCCATCTCGTGATCAGAGCAGCCTGCTCTGATGTCCACAACTTGCGACCGGTGCCGGGAGCTGCAGCGCGTCCCCTGTCCAGCCTGCGCGTCATAGGGCAAAGAGTGAGGGGAACGAAACTGCGCACTGTCAAAGCACACAGAACCTGTATGAAGTAACCCTGGCAACCTAGGATGCCAGCACACAGACCGCGCAGGTGCAGTAGTAGACACTGTTAGCAAGGGCGACACTGCACCCACGGCACCAACACAAGGCAGACATACATACCCAAAAGCCTATGGCTAAACTATTGTTAAATAAAGCCACTAAATACAGTCATAAAGGTACGAGGGGCCCCAGCTGCACCATACATAATAAATAATGACAATAAAGGAACCATGGGATTGACAATATGCAAGGGAAGTGAAGCTATGGAAGAATAGTGACAACACACTAAAAGAAGTAAAAAAACATGATCAAACACCAAAACAAGCAATATTCAACATGCAAGGTATAGCAAACAAATGACAAAAAACAGCCCAGTTTTAACTCTTTGTTCAGTCCACCTGGTGCCAAAGTGCGTAGTTCATAAATGAGTCTGGCCTCCTGTTGTAACAAGATCTTACCCCTGTCCCCACCACGCATGGCAACAGGGACCTGAAGAATAGGCATGCATCTAAGCGTTGCCAGAGAATGTCTCTGTTCTTTAAAGTGGCTCGTGACGGGGAGACATTTAAGGTCCATGTCATCACCACCACTCACTAGGGCTTTCCTAATTGTAGTGCGGTGCATGGCCATCCACTCTTTTAACATCCTCACGGTTTTATCAATATACAGGACTCCACAAGGGCATCTGATGTAATACACAACGATTTTAGATTCGCAAGTAAGTGCCTGTTTAATTTTGATAGGTATGCCACTGTGGGGGTGATTGTAACTTGGGCCCAATTGCATGAACTGGCAGTTCGTGCAGCCATGACAACGATATGAGCCTGGTTTTTTGGCCAGCCAGGTTTTAGAGGTGGCATATTTCTCTATGGGATCATATCCTGTCTCCATATCCCCGATGCTAGGGCCACGACGAAAACAGAACAACGGTGGTTCCTTGGTGCATGTGCCCATCCTCTCATCATTCTCCAAGATCCGCCAATTCCCCAGGATGCATCGCTTGACTTCATTAGAGGTGGTGCTGAAGGTGCTGACTATGTTGAGTCTGTTGGTCTCCGGCTTTCTGGACACTGGTGTCAGCAATACACTCCTATCAATCTGTCCCACCTTTTGTAAGGCGTATTGGATGTCCTTTTCACAGTAGCCCCTCTCTCGGAAGCGTGCAGCCATCTGTACCAAGGCCCTTTCGGGCTCCTCTTGATTAGTTGTAATCCTCTTCACTCTTAGGAGCTGTGAGTAGGGGAGACCCCTTTTGAGTGGCAAAGGATGATGACTGGCTGCACACAGTAATGAATTCTTATCAGTGCTCTTCCGGTATAGTTTGGTAGCCAGCATGCCCCCAGACTTATACACAATTGATTCTAAGAAAGCAATCTCATTAATACTGTAATTAAGAGTGAAGTGTATTGTAGAAGGAATATTGTTCAAAGAAGCCACAAAAGCTAACAGATCCTCTTCGCTGCTATCCCACAAAATAAACACATCATCAATATAGCGTAGATATTTGACAATGTGTTGTCCATAAGACACATCATGAAGTATATGAGTCCGCTCGTACAAGTCCATGAACAGATTCGTGTATGACGGCGCCATGTTTGAGCCCATGGCCATCCTGGTTAGCTGTAAATAATGATGTTTCTCGAACCTGAAAAAGTTTTTGTGTAGAATAACTTCAATCAATAGCATGAGAAATTCCAAAGGAGGACCTTGTTGTACACCAAATACTTCAAACTTAGCATGTACTGCTTCCAAGCCCTCCACATGGGGGATATTGGTGTACAGACTAGACACATCCAGGGTGGCGAAAATGTAATCTGATGTATCAACGGATATGTCACCAAGCTGCTTGATGAAGTCTGTTGTATCCTTAATGTATGAACCCATGTTGGCTACCAGTGGCTGCAGATAAAAATCCACAAGTTGTGAGAGAGGGTGGCATAACGACCCCCGGGCTGAGATGATGGGTCTGCCCGGAGGTGCCACACAGGACTTATGTACCTTAGGGAGAGTGCACAGCACGGCATCACTGGATGATCTTGAGTCAGAAATTTACTGGTCTCCTCTGTAATCCAGGCATTATTAAGGCCAAGATGGATAATCCCATCAATTTCCCTTTTATAGGCTTTCGTCGGGTCACCAGGCAGTCATCTATAGTGATGCGCCACCAAGAGCTGCTGTTCAATTTCTTGTCTGTAATATTGATAGTTGAATACAACAATCCCCCCACCTGTATCCGCAGCCCTCACAATAATCTCTTTGTTGTCCCGTAGTGTTTTGAGGGCTGATCGTTCATCTCTGGACAGGTTATGGAAACTCGTCTTATGGTTCTTCAGGATGTTGCGAGAGTTCTTGGTTAGCAGATTCATAAACGTGGCAATGTTCGGATTAGTAGAGTGAGGATCAAAGGTACTCCTAGGCTTAAATGGATTCATGTCGGTGCCACTGGATAGTTCGTTCATGCCACTCTTGGAGAAGAAATCTTTCAGCCTCAGATGTCTGTGCAATCTGTACATGTCAACCGCCAACTTGAAGGCATCTTGGGTGTAGGTTGGCACAAAGGATAGGCCCTTTTGTAAAACACTAGTCTCGGCACTAGATAGTGAATAATCCGACAAATTGTATATCACCGTCTCACCGGCTGCGTCTTGGATCCCCTTGTCGCTTTGCCTTCGCGCACGGGATATCGCCGCTGAGTTGCATTATGAAGCCACTGTACAAATGAATGGGTGAAGGGTGGGTATCAGGCCAGGGTGGCTTAACCCCATAAATTACCTTTGCGGTTATTATCCGATAAGGTGATTAAGGGGTTAATTGATATCAGAATGTAATTGCAATGTATTGTCTATGTATTTTGTTGGCAACGGAGGACACGGATTTTGCTGGTGAGGGGGCTTCTTATTGATGAGGTCAGTAGAACTTTATTTATTTTATTGTGCTAATTAATGTGTTTAATAATGGGCAAATAATCTATTATCCCTATCTGGATAATAGTTATTTTGCACATTATTGTAGTGTATGTGTTGGGGGGGGATTGATGTATTTAATGTATAGAACATGTTTATTTTTTTTACATACAGGGTTGTTTCCTCAGGTCTGCGGGGGACCTATGGAGACCACCTGCGGTCTCCTCGGGCTTCTCACGGGTAAACGGCTGCCGGGTACACAGGGGGACACCTGCGAGGAAGAACTGGTGGCCCAACATCTGTGGGACCACCGCGGACCCGTAGGGACCACCCGAGGGCCCCCAGACTCCCATGTGGGTCTGACCCGGGGCCACCCAGACAGCCGTGGGCCTACCCATGGGGACCCCATTGTGGCCTACGGTGACCCGCGGAGACCACCTGGTGGACCACGGCGCCTGGCGGGGAACACCCGTAGGCCTCTAGACCCTGTTTAAAACATGGCGCTGGGCTACTGTAGGTCTGTGAGGTGACCCGTCAGGCCCACCGGGGACTCCTGTGGGCCTGGGGTATTAACCCTGTATGTAAAATAATAAATCATGTATTTATGGGGGGGCACAGGGGTTGGGTTATGTATTTAATAAATATAATGATGTTTATTGTGGGGCTGTGTATTGTTTTAATTGTGGGCACTGGGGGTGGGGGAAGGGGGTATTGGGCCCAAGGGTATGTGGGTAGGCCTCCCGGCTGGGTATTGGGTGAGTGAGGGTGATTAGGCCTCACAGGGTGGGGGGTAGTGGGGAGGGCATTTAGGCCTCCCGAGTGGCGGGTGAGGCTGGGTTAACCCCTTAATGACTGTAGCGTTTAATAGGGATACCGGCACCTCATAAAGGGGCCTGTATTTCGGGAAGCAGGGGGTCCCCGGACTTGAAACCAATGCGGTTCAGCTCCGGAGACCCCCTGCACATGTGCACTATGAATAAAATTGTATTTAAAACATTTTTTAATGTGCCGATGTTTGCGCCGAGAGAGCGGCAGATCTCTCTCTGCTACAGACACATCTCGGCAGGGGACGGCTTCTCGGTAGCTTCTCGCCAGGCAGACTGTCTCGCCACTGGTTACTCGCCATGTTTGTCAATGTTGCTCTCGCTGTGATTCGCCAGGGATTCAACCCTTCCTGCATACTGCGAGGGCAACACGCCAAAAACATGGTAAATTCAAACCCCTGGAGAATGCAATTTTTTCGCCGCTTACTGCATGACCCCCTTTGTTGTTAAAAGGTATACTGATCATTGCTGAAGTATATTAATTATCTTTTAATGACAGTGTGTTTGGTATAATGAGTGACAAGTGCAGTATTATGTGACATTTACCATCCGAATTAGAAAAGAAAAATCGAAATGTAAAGACGAGACAATGAGTATTCTAAAACTTGCCTTAAACTTGCCTTAAACTAGCCAGGTATGTTTTGTTTAGATACGCACATAGCTCTGAAATGGTGCCAACTTCAATTAATATGCTTGTTTTTTGGATAATATTTAAATGATGAGTATTTTTATGAGTAATATGAAAGTTATAAATAAAATCATTCCTGGTAATGTTTACAGATATGCAATTGCAATTAGTCTTGGATTGCACTTTTTCATATCCATTGCATGGGGAAACGTATATCATAATTGAGAAATATATTAAATTAGCAAATTTACAAATGAATGTTTTTGCACTTACCTCTTGAAGCTCGCATAAATTATGTGCTTTCATACCCAGTTGCACGTGACGATGGACCTATACAGGCATACCCCGGTTTAAGGACACTCACTTTAAGTACACTTGCGAGTATGGACATATCGCCCAACAGGCAAACGGCAGCTCGCGCATGCGCCTGACAGCACGTCCTGAACAGCAATACCGGCTCCCTACCTGAACCAAAGCTGTGCGCAAGCGGGGAGACTATAGAGCCTGTTACAAATGCATTATTTACATCAGTTATGCACATATATGACGATTCCAGTACAATACATGCATCAATAAGTGCAAAAAAAGGTAGTGCTTCACTTTAAGTTCATTTTCACTTTACATACATGCTCTGGACCCATTGCGTACGTTAATGCGGGGTATGCCTGTAATAGGTTACACATAAACATAACATATGTTAATTGAATGTGCAATGGGCATTATTACATGTTCTGTGAAGGTATAACTTAATAACACGTTTCTTTACAGTTATATATGATTATAAAGCGTCTCTACATATTTGTCATGTCTTTTTTATGTATTGAGAGCAGGGAAATACATTATTCATGTGACATATGTTACTATACATACTGTACATGTTATTCCTGCCAAATCTAGTTAAACAAATGTGAACAGATGTAACATATTTTCTAATCTGGTGGAGATTGAATAAAAGACAAAAATATCCAATGCTACATCCAATGTGACAGAAAATACATAGTAAAATACTTAAATGTTTATATTCTCATAAGTAAATGTAATTTAGTTAATCCCTTTGGTCCAAGTGTTATGAGCCTGCAGCCACGCCACGGTACGAACACTATGCAGGTCCTTACACTACCTGTGAGTATTCTAATTTACATCGACACTGGAGGGAGAATAACTGGAGTTTACTACATAGTCAGCAGGTGGTGCACAGAACATTTATGCCTATAATTCTCACTGTCCTTGGAGGCTTCAATACAGTAATTTGCTGGTGTCAGAATTCAAGATAGTGTACAATATAGACAAGTCATGTTTTAAACAGTATTTTTCTTTATTAAATAATTTGAAATGATATTTGACTCACTTAACTAAAATCCCTATGCATTTGAAACAAAATTGTCTTGTAACGCTTCAAAATTACGAACTCGGGAGAGGGGAAACGGGGCAGGGGAAGGGGAAGGGTAAAGTTTTTTTTACCCATTCACTCCTCAACATATGATACACTTCATTCCGATCTCCATTGCCTTATTCTGTGATTTTTTGTGATTGAGTACTCTCCATTGGGGCTCTGTTCTCTCTGTGTTTCAACGCTTCAAAATTGCATGCAGCATATCGACTTGTATATGCCACACAAAACTGACCATCACTTCTGCTTATTTGATCTTTTGTGCCATACAAGAACAGATAAGAAGGCAACTCTCAAAGATATATATTATTATATAATTACCAATTACCCATTCTACGCCAACCCCAAAGAAGGCTGGAAGAATTCTATTCGACACATTATTGATTGCTTTATTTGAATATCGCACGTCGGCAAGAATGGCACGTACTGCACACTGGTCGCATCTTGTATGGCTATGTTGCATTATGACAATTATTGAAGGAGAAATAGATTGAATAAACTTGTTATAAATGATCACTCCGATCTGTCCAACCCAAGTAACTGCCCTCAGCCAAATAAATGATGCCAGCTGAGTATATGGCCCAATACAATGTTGGATCAACGAACTCCAAAAATAACATGAACCTACATCCCAACTTCTATCATGGGTTCAATGGGTTGCTGCCACACAATTTTCAGCCTGGGGATAAGCAAATGTCACTTAACCTTTTTATGTTTTATTCATAAAATGTTTTATCAGGAAGTAATACATTTTAGGTATGTCCTGGCACAGAGTTATGATAATAATACATGGTTACTGTAACAGGGACTTAACCCTGTCTAAAGGAGGCATCAATAGAAAGCCTGTATTGGTCTGAGGAATCCAGCAGGGAGCTGGTTAATTGCAACTAATGACAATTAACCAGTCACCACCTGGCTAAACAGACAAGTAAAAAAAAACTCCTTCTTGAACTGCAGAGAGATCTATTGAGCACAGGGTACTGTGTTGAACGAAAGAGACAGAGTCTTGAGTACAGAGAGACAACTGTGCTGCCAGCAATAAACGTGGAGCCAGACCTCTATTCCAGAGGACAACAGACCCTGGAACCCGCCAGAGACTGGCCACTTAACGGACACCAACCCAGATTTATAGCCTGGCATAAAGGGTCCCTACTTATAGGTATCTCTTTGGACTTTGGGGTGACAGGTTGGAAATATACTTATCCTCCAAGCCCTGCAGAGAGGGACTCAGAAAGGGAGTTAGCCCTTACACAGGGATAGGCTGTTTATTTGTTTATTTTTGTATTTCCATGCATTGTTTAAAGCAGGCCTGCACAACTCCCATCGAGGGCCGCAAACAGGCAGGTTTTAGGATATCCCTACCTCAGCACAGTGGCTCAATTAGTGGCTCAGTATGACTGACCCACTAATTGAGCCAGCTGTGCTGATTTAGGAGATCCTGAAACCTGGCCTGTTTGCGGCCCTCGAGGACTGGAGTTGTGCAGGCCTGGTTTAAAGTGATGGACTGAATAAAGTCATGGTTTAATTTCCCCAAAACTGTCTCCCTGGTTATAACTCTGCACATGTCTATCAGTTACATTAAATAAACAGAGGTTATATAGTTAATTCAGACATTTCATTCACATGAATGAATGAATTACTGAATTTGGATTCCATAGACCATGCATGCACCTACATTTAAGGACTTGAATTGTATTTGCATCCCATAGAGCATGCATGCACCAGCATTTAAAGATTTGAATTGTAATTGGATTCCATAGACCACACGTGTGCCTACATTGAAAGACCAGCATGCATATAGACCATGTACTATACTTTTAAGTATTTATTATTTCTTGTTTATTATTAAGTAGTACATTGGAATGACCCATAAATGCAGTGCATCAAAAAACATACATGCAATAATTCAAACCAGTGTTCATCTGTATTACACAACAAATAGTGATTGTTGTGTATATTATGTGAAGAATAAACCCACTTCAATCATGTCATTAATTCTGCAGAGGACAATTCCTGTAATATATATTACTTGATATTTTAAAGTTCCCGTGTGGCCTCAAACCATTACATTTAAAATCCATCAAATGTTTATAAATGAAATGGTCCCCAAAACAAATGAGTCCTTTTTGTTTGATCTACGATATCTATGTGTGTGGGATAAGGACAAGGCTGGGGTCTATCACAGAGGAGACCAGGTGAAAACAAACAGTCCTGTTGCTTGAAACCCACACTCCACCATATAAATAAGCAATATGACAGTCACCGTTTTAATAGTATACAATCCAATATAAATGGACTGTAAAGGTACTCACGGGATTCCATGGAAGACGGAGTGGTGGCGTGCTCCTGTCACGGGGAAGATACAGCAGGTGAATAGACGAGAAGACAGTGCACAGAAATACGAAATCAAGGGCTAAACCAACAAACTTGTGAAGCATTTATTGGCACATCTCAGGCGGGTACAAAAAACACTCTAACGCTTTTCATGCCTTGCGTGCACTTTGTCAAAGAGTAGGAGACTCATTAAATACAACTTCTACACCTGCAGACTCCACCTCCCGCAAGATCCGATCCCAGTCCAGGTGAGAAGAAAAGGACGCCAGGCCGTGACAATGCGGAGGAGATGGAAGATGTATCCAGGTGCCGCATTGAGAAAGTCACATATCACTGAATGACAGTTCAAATTACAAAAAAAGATTAAACAACTGACAAACAGACAATACACTGAACTGAATTGCAAAACCAATAACACAAATAAAGTCATCATAATGCATAAAAATATAAATTAAAAACACGGTCGGAGAAATAACTACTAATTATAATGTTCTCTAATAAAGTTACTATACAAAAATTATATATGAGTGTACCTAGATGATCATAGGGATAAGTAAGACCATTAGTGGTTACACATGACTTAAATAGTAGTTATTAGTATATCACAATAAGGAAGCATAAATACAAATGTATATAGATGGAATATGTGTATTAAAACAAAATCCACTATCACTAGTAAACATACAGTAATATGCGTGTAAAATGTTGCAAAGTTTGTGGTACATATACAGTATATAGCAATCAAACAGCAATATCTAGGGGAATGTCAGAATGTTCTAAATCCCATATAATGTTGTAATAAACAGGGAAATTCAGAACTAAAGTTCCTGGTATAAAAAATCCCAGATCATAGTGGAACAATGTCTGCACTGCATATGAAAGCGATACAATTAATTCAACTAACTGTTAATCTGTTGCAAACATCATGCATCTATTACCAACAGAAATATTGAGGATACAAACATTGTAAAGAGTCTGTAATCTAATGCAATGGTAACAGTGTTGAAACTAAGGTCAGTGTCCAAATACTATGATAATGATATCACCAATAAGATATGTCATATTTCAAAATGTACAAAGACTCATGTCTAAAGCTATCAAGAAACTTATAAATATGAAGAGGTAACTCCATCCATATAAATATGTATATGTGAGTGAAGTCATATAGAACCAATGAGATGTTAACAACATATCTACACATGTAGAATATTGTTTATGATAAAACAAATTAAACTATACATGTATAGTTGACATAACTATGAACATTGCAACCAGCTGTGTATGAACTATATATAGGATTGACAAAACTCCCTGATCATACTATATATATAACATAGCTGGGTTATAGAAAACTTAAATACAGTAAATAAATTATCACACAACTTTGTTACAGAATGAAACCGTCAAGGGGACATCAAAAAGAAGATATCGATTCAACTCTAAGAACTAAAATTGTCAACTTTTTCGTACTAACTTGTTCTACTGTACATGCATGTTATATTCAACTACATTTTAGGATAATATTTTTCACTTTTTTTTTTTAAATATTATACATGTATACAATGGAAGTCTCTATTAAATAAAAAAAAATTTTTTTAATTGCTGTATTTACATTGATTGAGCGCTTATATTAGTAATGTGTAAGTACTCTCCATGACTTGTGTAGTGTCAATATTTTTTTATTATGTGTTGCTTCTGTAAGTGTTAGGAATGTTAGTAATAGTAACATGAAAGTTAGATAACACGTTAAGAACAGTAGTATTTTTCTTTAAGTTAACATTGTTACACAAATCTTTAGTTATTCATTTTTTGCTTGCTACTGTACTCATGTAATGGTTGTAACATACGCTGTATTACTTGTATAGAATGGTTACAGTATGTGAGCATTTAACAATACTATATGTGTACTATATTTTTAGGTTACATATTAGTTGATTACTTGTTGTTGACCGGCTCAAAGGATGACTACACAACAACGGGTTGTAATAGGCTTAAACTACAAGAAGGTGATTGATATTTCATTAATTACAGGTAACAGTGTGAATGGTATGTGTGATTCTGCTACATATCTACTATATATTTGTGAAAGCACTGTATGTTTGTCTGCATGGCCTGTGTCCCTAGTGGCAATCTCATTGGTCCCTTGGGCCGCCCGCCCCCGCACACCTCTCATTGGCCTGAGGCGGAGTGACGGCAAAAACACACACACACACACACACACACACACACACACACACACACAGTGCTCATCGTGACCCCGCGCACCTCCTCCTCTCCCCGGGTCTCCCGGTTTCCCGCGCTTTTTCCTCCCCCCCCTCCCCCCCGGCGCTGCTACAGTCAGCAGGGGAGCGGAGCGAGCGCCCGGGACACAGCGGGGGACTTTCACCTCCCCACGGCTCTCACCACCCATAGGCCACTCCCTCACCCGGCGCTCTCCCTCCCCCCCCCCACACAGAGCACGTGGCTCTCCCCTCACACAGGCGGGCACACCTCCGGCTGTCTCCGCCTCTCCTCCGGCTGTCTCCGCCTCTCCCCGCGAGAGGCCCAGCACCTCCTCACCGGAGCGTCTCAGCCTCGCCGCGGAGGAGCCCGAGGTGGAGGAGGAGGGCGGCCGGGACCCAGAGGAAGAGGAGCGCGGCCATGTGCAAGGTGAGTACACGCAGGGGAATGGTTATTTAACACGTCCCTGACTCACCCTGCCCTTTGCCCCCCCTACCCTCCCTGCCCCTCCCCCCTGCCCCTCTCTGCCCTTTGCCCCCCCTGCCCCTCCCTGCCCTTTGCTCTGCCAGTGTCTCTCATTTCCGGTATTTCAGCTATGATTTCTCTCTGCATGAATGGCTGCAGGCCAGTTTTATATGCAGTATATGTGATTGGCAGAGCTGCTCCTTCACCTGTTCATCTGGCATGGCTATGCTCTAAGGCCATTTTCTCCTTTAAGTTGTCTTTTATATCCGCATATATATATTTTCCAATTTGCCATGGATGTGGCACTGTGCCCACACTGTTCGTGGCATCACAAATATTTTTCCCTTTTTGTTTTTGATAGACATTGTGGTTGTGGCTTGCATCCTTCCCAATATTTTGTGATAGCATGGTGCAATATTATTGAGGACTAGATTGTCCTCATCTGAAAATGTGCTGCTATGTTGCCATATCCTTTCAGCAACTTCACATTGAGACGCTGGTAATATTGGCTCCTCTGGGCCTTGATGCTGTGTCCTGTCTCCCTCACTGCTCCTCCGGATGGGACTCTGACCTGTCCCTCTATCACCCTCCCTCAGGAGGCTTCTGGCTGCACTCACCTGCTCTTCTACACCACACCACTCCTCTGCTGACTCCTCTCACTCTGTCCACTCCTGTGCTCTTTACTCCTCCTCTGGCCACCACACCTCTCACCCCCTCCACTCCGGCACCTCACTCCTCTACACTGCATCACTCCTCTCACCATGCCCCTCTTGTGCTCCTCACTCCTTCGCACCGCATCACTCCTCTCACCCCCATCACTCCTGCACTCCTTACTCCTCCACACCATATCACTCCTCTCAACCCCACCACTCCTCTACTTCTCATTGCTCTACACCACATCACTCCAATCCCTCCACCACTCCCCATTCCTCCACACTGTATCACTCCTCTCACCCCCGCCACTCCTGCAATCCTCACTCGGCCTCACACTCCCACCACTTACTTCCCTCTCAGTAGTCAGTCCACTCTCCTCCATTTTTCATACTCACAGTACATAGTACAGAAGCACACAAAAAATATAAACAAATTCAAATGACAGAAAATATTCACACAATCACCCACACAGACAAATAAATATAACAGGACAACATACAGTAATCAGATATCAGTATAAATCAAACAAACCTCCAGCTCTCTGCAGCCAATTTGTTCTCTCTACCTCCCAACAGCATTGGCAATGTGCATGATGGAATGAAGGATTTATACAGTGTGCTGACTATTTATTTATTAAATGTGTTACCAGGAATTAATACATTGAGAGTTACCTCTCGTTTTTAAGTATGTCCTGGGCACAGAGTTATAATGACAAATTCAGTACATGGTTACAAATACATAGTTACAATGAGTGAAAAGGGTTATATAGTACATTATATATAAGATATTGCATGCACAGTTAAAGATAATACATATAATAGGCTCATATAACAGTAACAGACCAGATTAAAATGTGAGACAGCTTTAGTTTTGAAAGAACTTAGATTGGTGGCGGCAGTGATAGACTCTGGTAGACTGTTCCAGTTGTGCCGTGCACGGTAAAAGAAGGAGGAGCAGCTAGATACTTTGTTGAACTTTGGGATCATGAACAAGCTTTTGGAGTCAGATCTCAGATGATAAGTGCTGCATGTGGTTGAGGTGAGGAGCTTGTTCAGATAGGTGCATAGCTTGCCCAGAAAGTATTTTAAGGCAAGATAGGAGAGATGAATTTTGCGCCTATACTCAAGTGATGACCAATATAGTTCTTTGAGCATTGCGCAGTGATGTGTGTTGTAATTGAATTGGAGAACAAAGCGGCATATTGCGTTGTAGAGGGTATCAAGTTTGCAAAGGTGTTTGGGGTGCCAAACACTAGCAAGTAATTGTGAGTATTCAGCGGCATTTTCCAGGATATACGCAAAATCTGCACCATTTTTACACCATCACAATCATTTGGTTAAGAAAATAGCAAAATAAGATATACATATCACGTTTCGCATATTACTACATTTGTACTTAGATTAGTGAAACATGAACAAACTTACTAAAACATTTTAGTAAACGAGATAAATACGCATTTATTATGCTACTTGATGTATCTGCATCTATATTGGTTCTGTAACATCTTAGGAGTCACATATGAAGTGTCTGTGGAGTTCAAACAGGAGATGAATTGGAGGTGAGGAATAGCAGAACTGGATTCTGTACTTTGTCAACAACAGTCTTGCAGTTCGAGTCCGAGTCTGTGAGAACTTGGCTTTCTAAATGCTCTAACAATTTTTACAGATCTTTAGACTATCTTACTAAGCTGCTGTTAAACCTTCAGTGCTACTCTCCCATTCCAGGCCTGCTCTTTCAACTTCTACTCTTATCCTCCAATACCTAGGAAATCTCTCCTCTTACTTTTCTCTCCCTGCATCTAATTATTCTTTTTCTCCCCATTACATTTTTTTGTTTGTGGTTTACTCATTCTTTTGTATACTTTTCTTTTCTTTCCAACATCCCCACTCTTCTTCTATCCACATGTCTTCATATCTCCTTCGTTCCACCTATGCTTGTGCTCATACACATCACCAATATTTACACATCTGTCTCCTAACAAATACTACACCTCTCAACAAAAACCACCCACACAAATCCTCTTCTCACCTCTTCTCTCTCTAAACCTTCTTTTTTATGGGGAAATCTCTCTTAATCTTAAACCCAGCCATATACAGTACACAGGGAAATAGGGATTGGTATGAGACTGCGACGTCCAAGAATAAAGCACCCTCAGCTCACCGGGTTGTAGAACAGATAAAAAAGTTTATTTAACTACATAAAAACGAAAAAAAGACAAACAAAATACAAAAAAAACAACCTCCTACGCGTTTCAGGATCTAAAAGCCCTTTCTCAAGGAGTATGGTTGGGACTGTGAGTTAAGCATCTTTATATAGCCCCTCCTGTGTACTTAAAAAGCAGCTGTGGGTAATTGCAATAAATTATAATCACATTTGTTGTCATGACAGTAAGAAACAATTGATATAAAACATAACTTGAATCATAAAAATTAACCAAAAACGAAAGATACATGTTATGCGAAAATATAATCCATCAAGATTGTAAAATATTCGTAATGAAGATATATTATGATTCAAGTCTGTGATAAAGAAAAAACTGATTGAAAATAGATTGCACAGAGAAAAATATATATCATTTATAGAACACAGTTAATTCTCCTGTCTAGTGTAACAAATAAAATATTAAGGACTTCTTAAAAGGAAAACAAAAACCCAAGATATGATATAATATTGGTTAAGGAAAAATGAAAAAATGTTATTTTAATATAATGATAAATTCTTGAAAAATCATTTATCTAATATATAGATACCAAGTAGAATTGGGTAAATCAACTTATCAATTGGTATATATCTGTCAATAGAAAAGATCAAAGATTTTTACAAGAATATGGCATAGATATAACACAAAAGAAACCATATATAATGTTGATTGCTTAAAGAAAATACTTCAGACCCCACTCTGTGTTTAACCCTTTAGGGATCAGTGTATCCAGCGTGAAAATCCAGTGAGCCTCTCTGCGGTAAAGTGCATTAACTCTATCTCCGCCTCTGTAGTGGATCTGAACATGTTCGATACCAATACATTTAAAATTATTGAGGGACCCATTTTGGCATGTGCTAAAATGTTTAGACACTGGATGCATCTGATCCTTTATCAAAATGAGTTTCATGTGTTCAAGAATTCTCAATTTGAACATACATGTGGTGAGACCAATATATTTCTTATTGCAACCACAGATCAACATATAGATCACATATTCAGTCTTACAGTTTATAAAACAAGAGATATTGTAAGATTTGGTATCATCTATATTAGTAAACATTCTAGACCGTAAGACATATTTGCAAATTTTGCATCTCCTGCAGGCAAAGCACCCTACTAGTTTAGGAAAGAATTCTTTTTTAGTAACTAATCTATCCTTCCTAATTACACTAGGGGAAACCATATTGCCTAAAGTCTGTGATTTTTGAAAAACAAACTTGGGTCTTACTGCGGTGATTCCTTTTAGTAGGAGGTCTATCGTCAGAATGGACCAATGTTTATTTACAATATTTTTAATTCCATCAGCTTGTCTGCTAAATACTGTAATAAAATATGGGGTGTCTACATTTTAAACATTAACACTTTTTTTTATTTTTGTTTCTCTTTTTTTAATTCTTTTCCAGGGATCTATGTATGAGATCATCTGTATTCTGTTGAAGTGCATTATGCTGTGCTTCTAATACAGTTTCATAATTATATCCTCTGGATAATAAACGGTCAATTAATTCAATTGATCTCAGATGGAAATCCTCAAGACTCGAACAATTTCTCCTTAGACGTATACATTGCCCATAGGGAATGCCTTTAAAGAAACTCTGACTATGTCCACTACTTGCATGTAATAAAGTATTTTTTTAATTTTCTTTACGAAAAATATCCGTATGTACCTGTTGATCAAGACCTACATAAAGTTTCAAATCTAGGAAGTGTATAAAAGTGGAATGGTACTGTGATGTAAAAATCAAATTGAGTGTATTTAGATTGATGTACTCAATAAACAAATTTAGTTCTTCTACGGTACCATTCCAAATAAGCAAGAGATCATCAATATAATGACGGTAAAAGTGAATGTGTTGGCGAAAAGGGTTTCTATCTCCAAACACGTGGGTTGCTTCCCACCAACCCATGAAAAGATTCACATAGGAAGGTGCGAAACAAGTACCCATGGCAGTCCCACGTGTTTGGAGGTAGAAAGTCCCCGAAAATAAAAAATAATTGTGTGTGAGTAAAAAGTGAATACAATCTAATAAAAAAGCTATGTGAAGTGGTGATAAAGATGCATCTAATTCTAAAAAATATCTTGTGGCTTGAAGGCCATGTGTATGTGTAATAATAGAGTATAGGGAAGAAACATCTAAAGTTACCCAAAGAAAATCCGAAGACCATGGGTAGTGTTGAAATAACGTGAGAAGATTTGAAGTGTCCAGCAGGTGAGAGGGAAGGGTGTGTACAATAGATTGTAAATAATAATCAATATAAATCGATAGGTGTTCACCCAGTGCCCCTATACTCTAAACTATCGGACGTCCTGGTGGTGCATCAAGGGATTTGTGTACCTTAGGGAGGTGATGAAAAACAGTAATAATAGGATGCAAGCAATGTAAGTAGTAATACTCTTTCTGAGATAGGACATAAAGATCTTTACCTATCTCTATTAATTCATTAAGTTCGTTCAGGAATTTGCCAGTGGGATCTGAAGACAAAATTTCATATAAAGTCTGATCATTCAATTGTCTCAGTCCTTCTATTTGATAATCTGCATAGTCCAGAATTTGGACCTCTGGTGAACAGGACCTACTACAGTTCCATGATAACTTCAATACGTTCCACCCGACCATCAACCTCAAACTCCCCCATTCCCCGGACAAAGTATATTTCCTAGACACCACCATCACCATAAAGAACAACCAACTACAGTCTTCAGTATACCGCAAACCTACAGATAGAGCCTGCTATTTGAGGGACAACAGCTTCCACCCGACACACACTAAGCATACCACAATCTACAGTCAAGCCATACGATAAAACCGGATATGCTTCAACACAGCAGACAGAGGCTAGCGGATTAAAGCCTTGAGAACAGATTTCATAAACCATGGATATAACCACAGAATTGTAGACCAGCAAATCCACAAAGCCACCAGAATACCAAGAAGTGATCTCCTTGAATATAAACAGAAAGAGACAAGTGACAGGTACCTTTGGTGGTCACATATAACCCACACCTAGAAGCCGTACGCAAGATCGCCAGGGATCTTCAACCCGTCCTCAAGGAAGATACAAGACTGCAACAGGTCTTCCCCGAAACACCCTTATTATCATACAGACAACCTCATAATCTCAAGAAAATTATGGTGAGGAGTAAAGTATTCAGCAGTACAACTGAATGCGGGTTTCACCACTACCGCACAAAAGAGGAAGTCTGCAAAATCTCACGGGTGTCTAAACATATGGAATTTGACCAAGTGCGATTCCACCAATCCCACATGGAGCAAAGTGGGGGCCCCTGATCTGAAAAAGGAGCAACGGGATAACCGTCGGCCCACAACTGATCCCTCCCCTCATCCAGATCGCTGCCTGCCTTTGTCTGGAAGGAGGAGGCACAAAACACACGTCCTCCGGCGGCCCCGCTACCCTCCAGATACCTTGGCCAAGATCTGGATCTCGAGCAGCTCCGAAGCTGATTTTTGGAAGGCAGCCATCTTGCCTTGATCCTCCCCCATGCTCGGCGGGAACGGCTCTGACTTTCGCAGGCTATACCGCAGATGTCCCTCCAAAGCGACGAACCCAGGGCCGTTCTCTCGCGAGAAGATGTCGCGGCCCAGTATGTCACTACACACACAGCGGGGAGACTTTGCTTTGAAAGCAGAGAGGGTCCGCCGCCGTGTGAAAACTGAGGGCCCCTACACAGGAGAACAGAGGGGCAGAGGGGAAGAGAGAGAGATATAGAGGGCACAACTCACCTAAAACCTACATAGTTTGCTCAAAATATAACACAAGATATATAGATACTGAATCATACTGTAAGGGCAGATACATTAATCCATCAGTACATACATACACATTAGGTTATATACTGTATAAGACTGGGAATCTTCACTAAAACATTTAATGTCTTTATAGTAACATTGCCACATATTATAAGACATGTTATATGCATATATGTATGCTTTCTGAGCTATATATATATATGTATACGGTTACATAGTTAAAAGGTAGTTCATGCTCCAAACATTCAGCCTACAATATTTGACGATGAGCTCTTCACAATAAAGTTTATATTTAAAGTTTATATAGTTTTGAGCACAATTTTAGTTAATAACGTAGTTAATAACGTAATTATAGTAAACTCGGTTGCAAAGTAAATGATAGAGCTAATGTGCCTAGATTTATGAGTCTTGATAACTTAATTGCTTGAGGGATCCTGGGGTTCGGAAAAGGAGAGGTTTTAGGGTTAATGAAAGCTCTGAAATCGTGTGAACAGAGCTCGACCTTCACAGAGAAATAAGTTATAAGTTACAGCATATATGTCAATTGATGTTATTTATGTTATAGGTATATGTTAATAAACAACAAAACAGGTAGCGCTAACCGCAATGTGTGTGGTGTAGTAACTATTACCTTATATATTAATTAAAACTATACATAAGGGGCTGCCTAGGACACAAAGCCTGACCCCCTGGTCAGGAAAACAGTATGGACAGGGAATAGTTCCGTGGGCGCCTATAAAATTTTACCACTATAAAGGATATACGAAAACCAAGCCTGTTGGTTGTGAAGATTGTTGATCCTCACGGTGGGCTTGAAAACAAAGAGAAAGCACAACACATAGCGTAATACTGTTGAAACATTAAACAAACAACATATAAGACAACATATAACAGCTGAATACTGAAATGGTATTTTTAGGACAATAAAATCATTTAATAACAATTAATATTTAATATAATGCACAATTTGCATGGACATATAGATTTAAGCAATTAAAAATCTGAATAGGTGGTTCAACTGCTCCGTAGCACCAATGTTGATGATAGCAATGCCTACTCACCAGATGGAATAGGTTTGCAGCCAGTGGATATTTTAGAGAATATCCCCTCTCATCTGTGTGCTGCTCTCTGCTTAGCTGGCGTCTCTGTCGGCTCGTGGGTGCAGCTCATCAGCAGGGACTCCTGCAGCTCCAGGAAGCACGTCTGAGCAGATGCAACTCAGCTGCAGCTGATTCAGCCCGATGTCAGCCACGGACCACCGTGAGCTCGTCTATCTGCTGCTCACTGCTAGCTGGCGTCTCTATCCGCTCGTGGACGCAACTTGTCAGCAGGTGCTCCTCATTATGTTAATGTTACATATGTTATATATGATATATATGTTATATATAGGATTAAATAACAGGGTTTAAAAAAAAAAAAAAAAAATATATATATATATATATATATATATATATATGGGAGATCGGTTGGGCATTATGTCCCTGATTAGGTATGTAGCACGCACCTTTAGCAAAAGTTAAGCTATAGATATACAATAGATAACGTTAGATATATACCAGAATATATGTTAGGCAAAATATTGTATGTAATGGGTAATAAATAAGCAATAACATGTTATAGTAGACAACACTTAGAGAGAACCACGTGGGTAATAATCTATTTGGTCTTTAGACACACACAAATGCAAATAGAAGAATGTAAATAGTTCAGATAAATATAAAATAGGGTATGCACACATTATAACTTAGTTAATGTTATAATTCGCTAGAAAGTTAAAGTTAGAAATTGCACTGAAGTTTAAGTTAATGTTTTGTGTCAGACACGCGCCGATGGGATTCACCCCCGGCGTCGCACATGCGTTTGTCACATAGGTCCCTGATGAGTTAGGACCTTAAACAAGTCACAGGGGGGTCAGTCCCAGGAAGAGAAAGCCGGACGTTTCGTAAGGCCAGGCATAACGACATACCCTTTGGGCGTCAGAGTCACACTCGGGGGACCCCGAGTAGTGCTCTGGTTTTTCATTTATTTCTTTTCATTATAACAAAGCTGTTTAATTTATGTTTGGAATTTTGTTTTACCCCCTATGTGTTTCCCCTTGTACTGTCCCCTTCTCCCTCCCCACCCCTCCCTACCCCTTCCTCAATCGGATGGGTAGCGTGCCAACCCGAACGGGACACAGGAATTTGGCGGAATAGCAATACCAACGACATCCGCCAGTTGGTTAAGAAGAAAGACAGATTGGGTAAGTCATCAAACTTTAGCTTGCTACACTACTCACATATTAAAAGATTGCGTTAACCCTATTATCACATAACGTTAGGGGCTTTAATAGCCCAACCAAAAGAAAAATAGCCTTCACAGACTACAAAAGAAAGCACGCAGATATCCTAATGATACAGGAGACTCATTTTAGTAAGACCAATGCACCTAAATTCCTAGACAAAGACTACACCCAGTTCTACCTTTCCTCCGCATCGGTCAAAAAACACGGAGTGGTTATCCTGTTGAATAATAAAATCCCATTCGTAGCGCAAACCATTAAAAGAGATGCAGAGGGACGCTTTGTTATTCTAGTGGGCACGATACGGGAGCAATGTATCACACTGGCCACAATCTATGCCCCCTGCGAGCAGGACGCAGCCTTCTTTGACAACTTTTTTCAGATCTTACGCTCCATTGCTAAGGGCTGTGTCATACTTGCGGGGGATATCAACACGGTCATGCAACCGAATTTGGATAGATCAGGGAATGTGGGCATGGTGAATAAAAAACGGGGACCTCTTTACGCAAGGGCCTCAAAGACAACCAACTGACTGACATATGGAGGGAACTGCACCCGACGGACAGGGACTATACGTTCTATTCCCACCCTCATAGCTCCTACAACAGAATCGATTACTTTTTTGTCTCTTGCCAATTGGTCCCTCTGGTCTCCCGAGCTGGGATCCATGATATTTCATGGTCTGACCATGCACCGATAGAGCTCAGGTGCGAACACATCCGTACGGGCAGACCAGGAGCAAACTGGAGGCTCAACAAATCGATCCTAAAAGTCCCTGAGATTTGTGAGACTATAAATGGGGAAATCGATCAATTCTTCCACACAAACACAGGCTCTGTAGAATCCCAGTTTGTTTTATGGGAGGCCACAAAGCGACGCTGAGGGACATACTAATCAGCACCACAGCTAGGAGAAAACGGGAAAGGGACTCTAAAATTTTGAAGCTTCAATCGAGATTACATTCCCTTGCATCAAAACATAAGAGTAAACCAGACACTCAAACTCTACAAGAATTGAAGGATACCAAAATTGAATTGAATATGTTGTTGACCTCCAGGGCAGATAACTCACTGAGTTGGTCTAAGAGGAAATTTTACGAAAAAACAAACAAGCCGGATACTATACTGGCCCGGGCACTCAGAGATAGGCAAACAAAGTTTAATATCCAAGCTATACGCTTAAAATCAGGCACCCCTATGGCCAATCCTAAGAAAATAGTAGAAGAATTTGGTTCGTTCTACGAAAAACATTATATAATGGAGAGAAAGTGCACACAATGCTAAAACGAGCGAGAGGCTGAGAGATTTCTAAGCCAGCTCAAAACTAAGGAGATTGAGAGAGGCAGAGAGAGAGGCAATGGGCGCTGATTTCTCTATCGAAGAGGTCTCACAAGCCATTAAGGAACTCAAACCCTCAAAAGCCCCAGGGCCAGATGGCTTCTCAGGGTTATATTATAAGAAATTTGCCAAAGTACTAGCCCCTAGGTTGCTCCACGTGTTCAATGCAATATTAGCAGGAGCCCCCATCCCCAGAGAAATGTTACAGGCGTCTATATCAGTAATTCATAAACCCGGTAAGGATCCACTGGATTGCAAATGTTATAGGCCCATATCCCTAATCAATACTGATATTAAAAAATATGCTAAACTATTGGCCAATAGATTAGGTCTAATCCTACCCAGATTTATACACCAAGATCAGGTCGGATTCATTAAAGGAAGAGAAGCAGCGGACAATACCTGGCAATTCATTGATCTGGTAGAATTGGCTAATACAAATAACACACAAAGTATGCTGTTAAGTCTGGATGCAGAAAAAGCTTTTGATAGGATAGACTGGCCTTACCTGAAGGAGACGCTTGCGGCATTTGGCTTTGTGGATCAGGTGAGTAGAGCGATTCTCTCGCTGCACTCAGGACCTACCGCCCGGGTGATACATTAGGGCGTTCCCTCCCTCCCCTTCCAAATTAAGAGTGGCACGAGACAGGTATGCCCATTATCCCCTCTTCTGTTCACCCTATGCATAGAACCACTGGCGGCGCAAATTAGAGGCAACCCGGATATCTCAGGGTTAAACGCATATTCTCAATCACATAAAGCGGCCCTGTACGTAGATGACATCCTACTAATTATCTCAAAGCCCGTCACTTCCCTGCCAAAACTGCTGGATTTATTAGACAGATTCTCGAACATTTCGGGATTTTAAATAAATCAAGCTAAATCTGAAGCCCTCAACATCAATCTCCCTAGACATATAGAGAAGTTACTACAACTACATTTTAACTTCAATTGGCAACAGAAATATATAAAATATCTTGGAGTCCACATAGCCAAAAACACCAAAGACATTTACAATACAAATTATCCCAACCTAATTCGGACGTTGATAGCTGACCTACATAAATTGTCTTCCATACGAATATCCTGGATAGGTAGGATACAAAGTGTCAAAATGAATCTACTTCCCCATATCCTATACCTTTTCCAGACATTACCAGTGCCACTCAGAATGAAGGATTTGCTCTCACTTCAATCTGAAATCTCTAAATTCATCTGGGGAGGAAAAAAACGAGTCAACAAATTAAATATGAAAAGATCTGTCCTAGCAGGGGGCCTAGCGGTACCCTGCCTGCTTTCATACTACAAAGCGGCTCAATTAAGTCAAATTGTTCAATGGCAATCCAACCCACAACTAAAACGGTGGGTGGAACTAGAGAGTGCTGCCTGCGCTCCTTTAAAACTAAGCAACTTGATTTGGCTACCTAAAACAGCGCGACGATTTGCTGGCACGCCGCTTTCCTCAATGACCAACTCGTTGTCTATCTGGGAGGCTAATAAAATACTCCCTCACAACGGATAATTCTTCAATGTCCCCAATTTGGAACAATCCCAAGTTTGCTCTGGGCCTATTAGGGGGAGATGCGTCAATTTGGAAACAAAAAGGCTATACACGGAACAAGGATCTGGAGGGTTACAATAGAAAGATTAAAACTTTTGACCACGTCAGATTAGAAAAAAGATATCCCCCATTCAGATTTTTTTAGATACCTCAGCTCCGAGCATTTTATAACAAATTTGCCCCATACCCCCCCTGACGACATTCGGAAAGCTCTGTCTTGCAGAGACCGACACAAAGGGACTCACATAACAGCTGTACAGAGAAGTAGTTGATTCTGCGAGTTCTAGACAATATCCACCATCATTTAGGACCCAGTGGGAAAGGGATCTGGGAGAGACCTTAGAAAACGAAGACTGGAACGCTATATACCTGGCCACGGCATAAAGCTCCATATGTACCACACTAAAGGAGAACGCATATTAGGTCCTAATGCGGTGGAACTTCACCCCAATGAAATTAGCCAAGTTCGTGCCAGGATCCTCCTCGCTGTGCCCCAGACAGTGCAGAGGATCGGCCGATCTGTTACATATGCTGTGGTCCTGCCCGCGGATCTCCCTACTGTGGGAAGAAATCAGAAATTGGATACAGAGGATCTTCGACCTCAGTTTTCCCCCAGACCCATGGCTATTCCTCTTGAATAGATAATTAACGGGCCTATCCAAAGCAAACAATAAATTAATAGCACATTTTGCAATAGCTACACGGAGTGAGATCGCAGCACTATGGAAACGCCCCGACATTCCAATAATCCCTAAGATTCGGAATGAAATGTGGTTTATCTTCCAGATGGAAAGTTGACGAGTTTAGTTAACGACACTGGCACCAACTATCTCAAAGTGTGGACGCCTTGTTTGGCGCAGACAGATATTCCCGGGGTCGAGAGGAACACAATCTGGCTATGATAGATGTACAGTAGATGTGTTTTCCTTTGGGAGCGGGATTCCAACTCGAGACGACTACACAGACACACAGACAGAAAGCCCACAGAGGCGATAAGCCCAGGGAGATGCGAATCAAAAAGAGATCTATCAGGAGAAAATGAGAAGTCTGGCACGGACTAGAGCCCCTCTCTTGTCCCTACCCCTACCCTATCCCTCCCTACACACATCCCCCCATCCCACCCCCCTTTTTTTTTTTTTTTTTATAGTCTATTTGATTTTTGTTATTGTTATTATTACTATTCCATCCAGAACAACCCGGTTAAGTAGGGCCCGAAAGACCGGGATACGTCTCATGAACTGTTATACATTACTATTTATAACGGAGATTAACATCAAGAATGCATGTAATGTATACTGTATTTTGTATCACATGTCTGAAAAAACGTAATAAAATTTAAGTTATAAAAAAAAGAACGAAACCCAAGTCAACTTTTTGCCCGCCACTTCGGAGCTGTTCAGAGGTCGAAATCTTGCCAATCTTGTGGTACAGGATATTCATAAACTACCACCTATACCCATTTCAAGAGATCTTAATAAACAAGAAAGGCAAGCAATCAAGGAATTACGTGAATTAACCTCTGGGGAAATAAAGCCACCAGATAAGGGAGGTAATTTTGTACTGTGGCCGAAAGACATGTACGAAAGGGAGGCTTTTAAACAGCTGAGAGACCACCTTTGCTATGCCGAGTTATCATGTGACCCCACTGTTAAATTTAAAACAGATTTATATCACATCCTGAGATCGGCATTAGATAGTGGTACTATTACACCGCACAATTATGAGGGTCTTTTACATAGGCACCCGGTTGTCCCGACTTTCTACCTTTTGCCCAAGATTCACAAAAAACCCTCCCACCCACCGGGCAGACCCATTGTGTCTGGCATGGGAGGGTTGTGTGAGCCGGCCTGCAAATTCATTGATACATTTCTGTGCCTCTCAGTCACTACTTTACCATCGAACCTGAGGGACACGATGGATGTGCTGTCCAGATTGGACTGCATCAAGGTCATTGAGAACACCATCCTCATGACCTGTGATGTAGAATCCCTGTACTCCAGCATTCCCCATCTTGTCAGCATCATGGCCTCCGGGTTTTATTTATCTATGCAAAACATTTCAACGGATTTGGTTGATTTTGTTATGGATCTTTTAGAATTCATTCTGACACACAATTATTTTGTTTTGAAGAATACATTTTATTCACAGATTCGAGGCACAGCAATGGGGGTGGCTTGCGCACCCTCCAATGCAAACCTATTTATGAGTTGGTGGCAATGGGAGGTGGTTTTCACTGAGGACAACCGGTGCCTTACCGAGAGGAGTTTGTTATGGCTGAGATTTATTGATGATGTCCTGGTGGTCTGGCAGCGTTCTGCTACAGACTTCTCAGGCTTCATCGACCATCTCAACCATAACACATACAACATCAAGCTTACCTATTCCGTCAGTTCCACAAGTGTGGGTTTCCTGGACCTGAGGATAGCAGTAGATGCAGATGGTTGTTTTACCATGGACATTTTCTGTAAGGAAATAGCAACCAACTCTGTGCTACATGCTACAAGTGCCCATCTTTCGCACCTGGTCTGGGGGATACCCACTAGTGAGTTCTTGAGGCTTAAGCGTAACTGCTCCTCTCAAGATACTTTCCACAAAGAACTCAAGGAAAGATTCATCAGGAGAGGCTACAGCAAAACCTGTGTCAAAAGGGGTTTTGAAAATAGTCTTGGTAGCAACAGAGAGAGCCTATTGGTACCTAAGCCTAAATACAGAGGCCAATGTAAAATCAGGTTTGTGAGCACTTTTATTCAACCGTGACTCGACCTGAGGAGAATACGGGCTAAACATTGGGGCATCTTGATGATGGACCAAGACCTGAGAAACACGTTGGGTGAGCATGTTAGTCTAAACAGTCGCAGATGACCCAATCTGTGGGATCGTTTCATCATGTTTTAGAAAGACTGGATTTTTTAAATGCGGTAGTTGCTAAGTATGCAAATTCATGCGCCAAAGAAAAAACTTTTTTTGACACAGCAGGTACACGTACCTATAAGATCTTTCATTTTCTAAATTGCAAAAGCAAAGGGGTTATTTACCATTCATCTTGCCTTTGTGGTCTTGTCTATATTGGCATGACCACAAGGGAAGTACGCTTTAGGATCTTAGAACACAGCCGGAACATCAAGAATGCACAGCGAGAACTAGATTCTTTAAAAAAAATTACGTCAGTGGCTAGGCATTTTTTACAGCATCATGGTTCTGACCCGGCTGTCCTCTCTGCGATCGCCTTCGACAGGGTTCCCTGGGCATCCGTGGAGGTGACCTGGAGGGAGCCCTGTTGAAAAGGGAATGCAGGTGGATTGTCCAGTTGGGAACCATGATGCCTACTGGCCTCAATGATTATTTGAGTTTTGCAATGTATCTGTGATACCACATTTTTGATTTGACAACTCCTCTCCTTTCTCCTTTCATGTCTTTTCAGTCTACTTCCACCATTCCCTCCCCTTCGCCTACAGCGGTACCACCTCTGAACCACAAGATCTGGCGATGCAACCTCAAAGAAGTCTCCCTACATGTTGCATCTCCTATACCATCTTCCCAAGAATTATAATCTTCTTCTCTGTGATTCTACGGCTTGGAAAATATCATGTGACGTTATTCCTATGAAACGTAATGATGGACTTCTATATTTGGAATACTATTTGACTCTGCATATTCAGTGCTATGCTAGCATGGATTTTATGGTCTTGACTATAGTTGGATGTGATTATTGTATGCCTCTGAGTGTCATATGGGTATTGTCACTTTATCATTATGCCAACGATATCCCTCATATAAAATAAGTTGTATTTGTATTGTATGTATTGTATGTCTTTATTTATATAGCGCCATTAGTGAACATAGCGCTTCACATTAGTAATACATGTGGTAATCAAATAAATAACAGATAATATAAATAACAGATCATGGGAATAAGTGCTTTAGACATAAAAGTAACATTTCGGAAGAGGAGTCCCTGCCTCGAGGAGCTTACAGTCTAATTGGTAGGTAGGTAGAACGTACAGAGACAGTAGGAGGGAGTTTTGGTAAGTGCGTCTGCAGGGGGCCCAGCTTTATGTATCGTGTTCAGAATATTCATATGCTTCTTTAAGCAAGTGTGTCTTAAGGTGGGTCTTAAAGGTGGATATAGAGGGTGCTAGTCAGGTACTGAGGGGAAGGGCATTCCAGAGGTGTGGGGCAGTCAGTGAAAAAGGTTTAAGGCGGGAGAGGGCTTTAGATACAAAGGGGGTAGAAAGAAGACATCCTTGAGAAGAACGCAAGAGTCTGGAAGGTGCATACCGAGAAATTAGGGATGAGATGTAAGGAGGGGCAGAAGAATGTAAAGCTTTAAAAGTGAGGAGAAGAATGGAGTGTGAGATGCGGGATTTGATCGGAAGCCAGGAGAGGGATTTCATGAGGGGAGATGCTGAGACAAATCTAGGAAAGAGTAGAGTGATTCTGGCAGCAGCATTTAGGATAGATTGTAGGGGAGACAGGTGAGAGGCAGGAAGGCCGGACAGCAGGAGGTTACAGTAATCAAGACAGGAGAGAATGAGGGCCTGAGTTAGAGTTTTAGCAGTCGAGCAACAGAGGAAAGGGCGTATCTTAGTTATATTGTGGAGGAAAAAGCAACAAGTTTTAGAAATGTTTTGAATGTGAGGGGCGAATGTGAGAGAGGAGTCGAGTGTGACCCCTAGGCAGCATGCTTGGGCTACTGGGTGAATGATTGTAGTTCCAACAGTAATGTGGAAGGAGGTAGTAGGGCCAGGTTTGGGAGGAAGTATGAGCTCTGTTTTAGCCATGTTGAGTTTAAGGCGTCGGAGGGCCATCCAGGATGATATAGCAGAGAGACATTCAGAAACTTTGGTTTGTACAGCAGGTGTAAGGTCAGGTGTTGAAAAGTATATTTGTGTGTCGTCGGCATAGAGGTATAATGAAACCCAAAAGATGTTATTAGGTCACCTAGAGAGAGTGTGTACAGAGAAAAGAGAAGAGGTCCCAGGACAGAGCCCTGGGGTACCCCCACAGAGAGATCCATAGAGGAGGAGGAGGTGTTAGCAGAAGAGACACTGAAAGTACGATGGGAGAGGTAGGATGAGATCCAGGATAGAGCTTTGTCCCGAATACCAAGAGTATGGAGAATGTGGAGGAGAAGAGGGTGGTCCACTGTGTCAAATGCTGCAGAGAGGTCGAGTAATATGAGCAGAGTGTAATGACCTCTGTCTTTGGCAGCATGGAGGTCGGCAGTTATTTTAGTGAGGGCTGTTTCGGTGGAGTGAGCAGTGCGGAAGCCAGATTGTAGAGGGTCTAGGAGAGAATAGGTGTTGAGAAAATGGAGCAAGCGAGAGAATACAAGACGTTCAAGGAGTTTAGAGGCAAAAGGCAGGAGGGAGACAGGTTGATAGTTAGAAAGACAGGTACTGTCAAGCTTGCTGTTTTTGAGTAATGGTATGACTGTTGCATGTTTGAAGGAGGATGGACAGGTTCCAGAGCAGAGGGAGGAGTTAAAAATGTGTGTGAGCGTAGGGATTATAGTAGGAGCTAGAGGTTTTGGAGATGGGAGGGAATGGGGTCAAGAGGGCAAGTGTAGAGGGAGAAGAGGCGATCAACAGCGACACATCCTCCTCTGAGACAGTGGAAAAAGAGTCAAGGAAGGCAGGAGGAGAGTTAGGAAGAGGTGTAGTATGGGGGGAAGAAACAGAGGGGATATTCTGCCGTATGGATTCCACCTTTTCCTTAAAATAGTCAGCAAAGTCCTGAGCGGAGATGGAGGAAGGAGAGGCAGCTGAGGGTGGTTTGAGTAGAGTATCAAAGACAGAGAACAGTCGGCGTGGGTTAGACTTGTGCATGTTGATTAGTGCAGAAAAGTAGGCTTGTTTAGCCTGCGAGAGGGCAGAGTTGAAACAGGATAGCATAAATTTGTAGTGAAGGTAGTCTGCGAGAGTGTGAGACTTCCTCCAGAGGCGTTCAGAGGAACGAGTGGAGGAACGCAGCATGCGCGTGTGGGAATTTAGCCAGGGTCTAGGGTTAGAAGGGGGAGGGCGGCAGAGAGAAAGCGGGGCATGTAGATCAAGAGACGAGGACAAGACAGAGTTGTACTTTCTGACCAGGTTGTCAGGGTCTGTAGCAGAGCTGAGAGAAGAGAGGGAGGAGCGTAAAGTGGACTCAAAGTCAGGTAAGTGAATAGAGCGCAGGTTTCTGCAGAACCGGGGGGTAGATGGAGGTGGAGAAGGGGAGAAGCAAGATAAAGAGAATGAGATGAGATGATGGTCAGAGAGAGGAAATGGGGAAATGGATAAATCAGAGAGAGAGAAGTTTTTAGTGAAAACCAGGTCTAAGTAGTGGCCATCGTTGTGGGTGCTGGCTGCAGTCCACTGTTGAAGGCCAAAAGAAGAGGTTAGAGAAGAAAGCGGGAAGCCCAAGAGAGAGAGGGGTCATCAATGTGGCAATTGAAGTCCCCAAGGAGAAGAACAGGGGAGTCTGAGGAGAGAAAGAAAGAGAGCCAGGATTCAAAGTGAGAGAGAAAGGCAGAAGGGGGATTAGTAGAGGTAGGTGGGCAATAGATGACCGCCACATGGACAGGGAGAGGAGAGAAGATCTGGACAGTGTGAGCCTCAAAGGAGGGAAAAGCAAGGAAGGGTTCGTTAACGGCAGAGAGAGGAGAGCAGGAGCCCTACTCCTCCACCCCTGCCATCAGGGCGTGTAGTGTGGGAGAAGGAAAGGCCACCATAGGAGAGGGCAGCTTCCAGAGCAGAGTCAGACTGAGTGAGCCAGGTCTCAGTTATAGCAAAGAGAAGCAGGGAGTGAGAGAGAAAGAAGTCATGTACAGAGAGGAACTTGTTAGAGAGGGAGCGAGCATTCCAAAGGGCACAAGAGAAAGGGAGAGAGGAGGGAGGGTGGCAGGGGATGGGTATGAGGTTGGAGGGGTTGACACCAGAAGGAGTAGAAGTTGCATGTGGGAGGCGAGGACGAGAGCAAGTACAAATAAGACGGACCAGGATTGGGAGAGATATCCCCAGAAGCAAGGAGAAGAAGCATGGATAGAAAGACGATGTGTGAGGAGGATTTGTAGGGGTGTTTTTTAGTGCAGGGATATAGCTGTGTGGTGTCAGAGGACGCAGGTAAGAAAGGAGTTCATGTGAACTCAGAAGTGGTGAAGAAAGGAGAGATGGAGATATATGAATAGAGTTTGAGACATACTGAGGCTGCTAAAAAGAAGTGCATAATTTGAGAAGAAGTGAAGTCACAGCAAATATAAATGGTAAAGGCAGCATCACAGCAGTAATGATGCAGTCTGGTATAGATGATTTCCTCCTTTCCAGCGTAGTTCAAATGCAGGAATCAGGGCCAGTTGGGGATGTTCACTTCTTCTTCACTTCTTTTGAACTTCCTTTTAAACTTCAGTTGTTCAGTAGTCATGCCACTTATAATGGGCCACTTTGAATATGGGCTGCAAGCAGACTAGCTGTTCATTAGTTTATCACCACCTAGATGTGGAGTTCCCTCTAGCTATGGCTGCGATGCAGTTAAGCATTGCCATGGTTATGGCGCCATTGACGTGATGACGATGACGCGACGCATCACATTTAGCTGGTAGGGATTTGTAGATCGAGGGGACCTGGGCTGCTCTTTGTGAGTAATACAAACATGTTATCATTATTATTCCACTTGGATGTGGAGTCCCCTCTGGCCATAGCTTTTAGTTAAGCTGGCCAGTGTGACTGCACTGAGATGCGGTCATGCATTGCCATGGCAACAGCGTCATTGACGTGATGACATCATAGCGTGATGACGCGATGCGTCACGTTCAGACAGGCAGTGATTTGTAGATTGAGGGGAAGTCGGCTGTTAACTGTGAGAAAGAACAGCTGAGTTTTGGCGTGAATTTAACCCTAATTTATGTCTGTATATAAAGTCTGCTTCCCCCTGCTATGCCATCACTGCCAGTTGAAGACCAGCCATGTCGAAACGTGTAGGAGTTGGAGCTGGCAGGGGGACTCTTTATCCTCTTTTCTGGTACTAGGGACCACCCACGGGATTGACCTTTAGTCCTGTTTATTGGTGACGTATTTGGACTTTATAGCTTATGGACTGTTTCTTTCATGCACAGCTACTGCAGGCTTTAGTTAGAGTCCCTGTATTCTCAGAGCCCCTTATGAATTGCTACTCATGTTACCATCCAGCATTTGGCAATTAGCTTTTCCTATCTCTTGCTGCTCTTCTGCATGTTGTGATGTGTTGCATGTTCTGTTTACATTGGCATTTAGGTTTTATGTGGTATTAACTATTTGTTGTACACATGTATTCATACTCCAATAGTTATTTATTTCCACTACTTCCTTGTCTTCCCCCAGTCCATGCACACCTTTGTCATTAGACCCCTGTGTGTTTTTGATTTTGTGTCTTCATTTGTAGACACTGTTTACAGTCCATTCTTTGCTATTTAGTCCTCTCCCTCCAGATTTCAGGTTAATGTCCCCCTCCATTTTATTTTCTTTCTCCCCTGTTTTTATGGATTATTAATAAACTTTAGTATTCATTCATATTTATTACAGTGCATTAAATTCCCCCCCACCTCAAGCATCTGTCCACAATCCTCTCCATGACCGGATCAGTGCAGGTAATTAACCCTTTCACCAAGAATCAATCCAATTAATTATATTGGGCATTAATTGGGTTTTAACAAACAATATGGTCTCAAGAAACAACAGCACAAAAACCAATCGTTATTCAAGTGAGTTATATGTATCTGTCATTCTATTGTTATGCATGTTTTATATATATATAAGTTTTTGCAGGGCATCTATCCTTGCAGCAATTATTCATTCATTGATTGATTTATTTATTTATTTAATCAACTATCTTGTGTCTCTATATCTCCTTGTACCAATGATATGATCAAGGCAAATGTTTATGGACTCATTATTCTTTGGACCCGCCTTTCTGGGAGTTCCCATTGATCAATTAGAACATTGGGGGTATATAAGGAAGCCCAACCGGTGTAGCATTCATTCCCTGATGAAGAAACACGTGATCGAGTGTTTCGAAACGCGTAGGAAGGTATTCTGGTCATCCAGGGACACCGTAGCTGAGTCAATCCGGCGGTGACGTCAGCGGAGGAGACGCGCGAAATCCACGCGGTGTTGTTGAATGCACGAGTATTCCTGAAATCTCCCCGCACGCTCTAAGCAGACGTCCGGCACCCCACAGCAGACGGCCACCCCTGGCTAAAGACCCCGTACCAATGCACATGTCCTACTCCAGGACGGTGAGTAGGATTTCGGTTTTACCTCTGGTGGAGCAGCAAGGCTTCTCTCTGCTCAAATGCTGAGAAGCCCCTATCTCTTTTATTAACAGAAGATTATTCACTGTTTATTTTACAGTTCCTGTTTTATTTCAATTGTAGTCACGATTGTTTTAACTAATAAATTGCTCCATTTTCCCTCCATATGTCTTATATTGTCTAAAGGATAATACACTATTGTGTTGTTTGTATTTCTCTTGTCTCCCTCTCTGAGCTTATACAATAGAAACCTCAGCACAAGACTTTTGTTCCAGCCACCTACCCTCAGCGCCATAAGAGGTTTTTCTATCCACATCTTGTAAGCAGGAGGTGACACAATTATACCGGAGGATATATAGGAGGAGGAGCAGCAGATGCACGCGCGCGCGCACCCCCAACCCCCCCCCCCCCCATTACTTACCCGTGCAGAGAAGGAAGGGCGGTTTGAAGCCCTGGCAACTCCAAGCCGCGTCACAGCCAGAGGGTTTTTTTTTTTTCGAGCAGGGGATTTTGTTTTTGCAGAGCAGGGGAAAAGCTACTGGCCACGAGCCAATATCCGATCGCAGCTGGCGAGTTGGCGACCGGGTTTGTCGAGCACTGTATATATATATATATATATATATATATATATATATATATATAATAAAAAATAGATAGTCGATACCGTTCTGTGGCTAACTAAATTCTTCTATTTGTGCGAGCTTTTGAGATACAATGATCTCTTCTTTGGGCGGTGTTACAATTTATTAAGCCAAAAAAATTACTTGAAACAAAGCATCTGTGGGTAGCTACACACATGGACAGAAATGCAACACCCTCTTACATTTCAACACCATTGTTGTACACTCCCCTCGACACACACCTTTTGTAAAGCGCTGTACATACTGTGGGCGCTTTATTAATTAAGATTTACACATGCACACACGCACACAAACACGTTCTCTTACATCATACGTACACACATTCTCTTAAATCACAAACATTCAGGGACCATTTACTGTAGCACCTCTGGTCATAAATCGCATACTGCACAAGGGAGGGATAGCCTTCACTTACAGATGCTTTGTTTCAAGAAAGTTTTTTGGCAGAATCAATTGTAACACCGCCCGAAGAAGAAATCATTGCATCTCGAAAGCTCGCACAAATAGAAGAATTTAGTTAGCCACAGAACGGTATCGACTATCTGTTGTTGATTATTACGCTCGCCTAACATGGTACAGACACCTCAACACCTATATATGTGTATAATATATATATGATGAGCATGGCCAAATTTATACAGCAAAAAACAGGAAAGTGCAATACTACATCCAATGTGACAAAAATACACAGTGAAATACTTATATTTATCAGGTAGAGTTAGGACCTGCTCACTGGTCATGCCTTGATGTGGCTTGCAGGCTTATAACGCTTTGGCCAAAGGGTTTAACTAAATGACCCTTTTTCAAGAGAATATATATGTATTTCACTGAGTATTTTTGACGCATCGGATGTAGCATTGGGCTTTCCTGTCTTTTGTTGTATACATTTGGCCACACTCTGTAGCACTCCTTTTGACACTAATATATTCAAAATTTAACAAACAATAAGTAATTGATTTAATTGATGGAGAAGGATTTTTATAGCCTGCACATTTGTATACAGTACACAATTATTGCTTTGTGTGTACAACTGTATTTCAAATCTATGAATTCATTTCAAGGCAGCATCCTCTGGTACTTTACTGCTGTATATGGGAATAAATGCTACAAATATCACTTTGGTGCCTCTTTACTCTATCAATCACATGGAATTTCAATTGACAAGCACTAAGTCTCACTTGATTAAAATGTCTAGATACTGGTGATGATTCTACCATTTTTCATATTACTGATTTATACTAGGAAATCATCTCTTTAATAGGTCTGCTAGAGTGTCCGATAGAGTTAGAATTTAGCAAAGATAAATTGCTTCACTGGAATTGAGACATGCTATTATATTAACACTTCTCTTCTGTTACATGGTGCACACACACCATCATGTACAGTAAGTATTACAAAGCCAAACATTTTTAATGTTAGATTCCAGCCTTGTCATTTTTCTAGGAATAGCATCCACTGATAAAGTTTTAAAACTACAGTAAGAGACAATTATTTGCAATCATGCAGTATTTAATGCTGTAAAATATCCTTGTGGTTTAATCTGTATTGGATCAGACCCATTAAGTTAAAAATTTCAGAGCATATAGTAAATCAGCAAAGTCATGACTGATGGAATTCCCACCAGTAGCCAGACATTTTAATCAAATGGAACATGGTGCTTCTCAATACAACTGTAGGTGATTTATCAAAAAGTACACCCCAGTGGGTTCCAAAACAGAATGCATGATCATAAGAAAAGAACTGTTATGTTGGATGTACATTTTGGTTGACAAGAAGAGGAAGTGCTTAGAGTCAAAGTTAGAATGTCAAAGGAGCCTATTCAATAAAGTTGAAAGCCAAATGTTTCTCCAAACATTATTGACATTTCAGCAAAACCCTCCACCTATTTGAGGATGAAAAGAATAGCACATGATGCATCACAAATACCAGTCCAAAATATATGATCATAGTGAGCATATAAATTAGTAAATGTCACCAATGTACCTGTTCAATTTAATAAGGTCTAAAGATCTGTATTTATAGGGTTGCCTCTTTCAACTTTGCTATACAATAATTCACCTAGTCCAGGGCTGCAAAAAGGCTTACTGGGCTATTAATATGATAGTCATGATGAACAGTAGATAACCAGGGGCACAACAAGCACAAAGCTTATTTATATGTAACGGGTATTCCACCCCACACAATCGCAGATATAGTGTGGGTGCGGAGAACATACAGTGTTACCAGGTGTGGTGCTTTACCTGTTAAGCTCACAGGAGGGCTGAGCTTCCGCCACGGGGAACCTGGGGCAATTATATTAAGAGTAAGAGTAACCTTGTACTCGGTGCAGCGCCTCCACCTGCGATGGTTCCTAGCAGAGCAGGAATTGTTCCTCACAGGAAACATACAAATAACTCGCACACCTATTTGTATAATAACTAATACCTTTACTTGGGAACAACATACAACAAAAATACTATCAACATAATAACGGGTGTCCCTCTCTAGAGGCAACACTGACTACGGCGTCGCACAGGACGCTTCACCCAACACCGGGTGATCCCACTCCGTGTCCAACAATCCCCACACAATGTCCCACACTCCTACCGAGAGAGGATATGTGTGACTGCGCAGTCACTAACTAATAGAACTGTTGGTGCACTTGTAGAGTTTGAGTACCTGCCGAGAACTCCAGTGCTCGGATCTGCAACGGCTTCGAAAAGGATCCGATGACCGAAGACACCGGAACCACCACCTTTGACGATCCCACGCAGAACCTTTGCCGCAACAGTCTGCGCCCAACCTTTGGAACACTGCGCAGCGTCAAGGGAGTCCCTAACTGACTCCGTGAACTAACATGACACTCGCTGTACTATAGGCCGTCCCTACAGCACAGCAACCTTTAATGGCTTAAGGGGAAACTCCTAGGGCCTACGGGGTAGCCTATCCTACGCAGGTGGATCCCTGGCCCCCTGCACCCCCACTACCTAACCTCTCCTAATCCTGGCAGCAACGCACTGCAACTTAACACTAGGCCCTCTTGTCCGCCCTCACAGCACTGACCGCTGTGACCGGACAATAAGGCACCTCATCAACCTAAGGGCAGCGTCCCTAACCTAGGGCCGTCCCTTGTCAATTACCCACTAGCCTGATAGTGAGTTGGGGCCTACCTGGGATATGAGGGACCTTACGCGGTGCAGGAGCTTCACTCGCTCCCTACACCCTTCCTTCCCCTTCTGCTCCCAGCTCCAACTGACGTAAGTGACAGGGTCCCTATCCTGAGGGCTGTCATTGGCAACACTCACTCTACTGGGTGAGTCAGGGCTATCTCCGGCCTTGGGGGTTTCTGGCCTAGTACAGGGAGTCACTGACTCCTGTACCCTACCTCCTTCCCTTGGCTGTTCCTGGCTCTTACTAACTGCGTAGTGCCAAACCCATACAATGTATCTACTTGCTTCTGCAGAGTCATCCTCCAGCCCTATTGGCTCCCTGGGGTCATGTGGCTCTGCCCCTATGCACCCTGGGGGCTGACAGTCCTGCACTGCGCATGCGCGAGCTGTCTGTGGGCCTCCCGCACTATCTGGCTCTTGCGCATGAGCAACAGCACTACTAATGGCGACGCCCTGCTTCCTGAGCCGCCGGGACCTCAGCAACGCGACCGCGGCCCTAGTAACGGCCCGATCGCGTCCCCGGCAACCGGCCGCATCTCGGAGGTAGCGCGCTACTCCCTGCTCCGGCCCCCACCTTTGGAAGCAGCCGTCGGGTCCGTCGCTGGCTCTGGCGGCACCCGCGCCCGCGCTGCTCCAAAGGAGGGGGGTCTCTAGGAGCCGCTGGAGACCAGGGCTACATATAGTATATCAACCCTTAACCCTTTGCTATTTAACAGTTTACAATTTGGCTGTAAAGGCATTCACCGTGGGCGTAATTGTCGATCTCTAAATGTATCTCAACAAATCTTTATTTATATTAAGTTATATTATTATTTTGTCCAAAATGTTTTGTAGGATTTAACCTTAAAGCATTTTTCATGCCTGCTTATTTAGAGTTTTGGTAAAATCATTTGGTAAAATTTGGTTCAAGAACAAAACCAAACAACCAAAATCACGAACAAAAAGAAAATACAAATAAAAGTGCCCATGCATTCTATCTTATTTGGTAAAAGGAATGTGCATCAGTGGTGGAGACAAAATAATATTTTTGATGTAGGGTCATTATACTATACATTATACATTAATTTTGGCTGCAATGCAAGGAAAATACAGATATTTGCCCATATTGTTTTCATAACTAGCATAAATGCATACAATTTGTTAGTGTGCTAATACTGTTTAATAAAACATTGCTATAATGTGAAATGAAATGTATTCCTTTATCAAAAGCTACTGAAAACTTCTGTAGATAATCAATTGGACACATTAACACTGTCCTGTCCCCTTCATAAAATAAATGACAGAATATGGTCCTATAGCATTCTTCCTCATGATGCAGAGATCGATATTCGGAGACTGCTTATACCTTCAGAGCTGCTGGGAACTGCACATGGAGATGGGCAAGGTTGTGAAGCTCATCTTAAAGCTTGGTATTGTTTTTTCTACAAATTATTTGCCTCTGTGTTTACCAGGGAAGAATGAATTTCAATAGTAATGCCACAGGAGGAAGCCACAACCTCTATATTAATGAACAATTGGTTAACTGAGGGAAAAGTTAATAGGCGACTTGATAAAATTAAAGTAAATAAGGCACCTGGCCCTAATAGCATTTATCCAAGAGTTCTTAAGGAGTTTAGTTCAGTAATAGCCAAACCATTAAATTTAATATTCTAGCACTCCATTTACATAGGCTCGGTATCATAAGATTAGTGTAATGCAGATGTGGTACCTATATTTAGAATGGGAGCTAGATCACAACTGGGGAATTACAGACCTGTAAGCCTGACTGCAATAGTGGTTAAGTCACTTGAAGGTTTAATATGGGATAATATTCAGGAATATCTCATGGAAAACAAAATTATTAGTAGTAGTCAGCATAGATTTATGAAGGATAGATCAAGCCAAACTAACCTTATTTGTTTATTTGAGGAGGTAAGTAGGAATGTAGACCAGGGTAATGCAGTTGGTGTGGTCTACTTAGATTTTGTAAAGTCTTTTGATACTGTTCCACACAAGAGGTTAGTATACAAAATAAAGCTAATTGGACTCAGCAAAAATATGGGCACCTGGATTGAAAATGGTTGAAGGATAGACAGAGTTGTCATAAATGGAACTTTTTTTGGTTAGGCTAACGTTGTGAGTGGAGTACCTCAGGGATCGGTACTGGGACCCCTGCTTTTTAACATGTTTAACATGTTTATTAATGACCTTGAGGTTGGCATAGAGAGCAAAGTCATCTTTGCTGATGACACTAAATTGCGAAAGGTAGTAAAATCAGAGCAGGATGTAATTTCTCTCCAGAAGGACTTGGAGAGACTGGAAACTTGGGCAGGTAAACGGCAGATGATGTTTAATACAGATAAATGTAAGGTTATGCATTTGGTAAACAAGAATAAACAGGCCACTTACAAATAATAAATTAGGGGAATACTTGGTGAAGGATTTAGGAGTGCTTGTAGACATCAGGCTTATCAATAGTGCCCAAAGTCATGCAGTAGCTGCAGAGGCAAAAAAGATCTTATCTTGCATTAAACAACCAATGGATGGTAGGGAAGTAAACATAATTATGACCCTTTATATAGAATTAGTAAAACCACACCTGGAATATGGAGTACAATTTTGGGCACCTCTCCTTTGAAAAGACATTATGGAACTTGAGAGAGTGCAGAGAAGAGCCACCAAATTAATTAAGGGGATGGACAATTTAATTTATGGGGAGAGGCCAGCTAAATTAGATTTATTCACATTAGAAAAGTGGCGACTAAGAAGGGATTGTTTGGAATCTGATTTCTCAGCGCCATCCGCGCAACACACAGACAATGCTCAGGGAGACTCTGGGCGCGTAGCGCAACCTCCGCCTACCTGCCTCCACGGGCCGTCAGCTCCTCAGTCGCTGCAGGGTCACTCCCCTCTGCGGTCCCGTCGTTCCTTCTCAGTGGGAGGCACGGTCCCTCCGTCCTGTGCACACATGTGCGTCCTCCTCCAACGATGGTCGCGTGCACACACATCTTACAGAGCACGCGCCCAGAATTCGCTTTTCTGCTTCCACTGCTGCTGTAAGGCTCCGCCCCTGCACGCCGCGCAGGCATACTCAGAGTACTACCAGTGCTCACCTGGGTTGTATCAGCTGCTCCAATCTGGAAAGGCTCCCTGCAGTCCTCCTGATCCGCCCCCATCCCTGATTGGTCAGCCCAGCCTTATCAGGCATCTCTGAGCCTTCACTCTTCACTCAACATAGTTTCTGTATGGAAGTTGTTTGGTGTTCTCTTGCTGATTCTACAGGTTCTGACACGGCTTGTACGACTACCCCCTTTGGCTCTCGACCTTGGCTCTCCTCGGACTACGTATTCTCCAGCATCCCACGATCACGGCTTGGACTTCAATACCTACTTCCCCCTTCAGCACAGGGGACGGGTCTGGTCTGCGGGCAGCACCGGCGTAACAGGGATATGATAACTATATACAAATATATTCGGGGACAGTACAAGGAGCTTTCAAAAGAACTATTCATCCCAAGGGCAGTACAAAGGACATGAGTCATTCATTAAGGTTGGAGGAAAGGAGATTTCACTAGCTACTAAGGAAAGGGTTCTTTACAGATGTTAATCCAGCGAGTAATCTGATTGCCAATTCTTAGAGTCAGGAAGGATTTTTTTTCCCCTTATGAGATATCATTGGATGATATTTCACTGGGGTTTTTTTGTTCACCTTCCTCTGGATCAATATACTGTACAGTAAGTAAGGATATAGGATAAAGTATCTGTCATCTAAATTTAGCTTAAATTGAACTTGATGTACGCATGTATTTTTTCAACCTCATCTACTATGTAACTATGTACATTGGTGGATTTGAGATATTAAATAATTCTATATATTGGCAGTGTTTTCATTAATTTCCCCAACTTCTGAGATATGGTTCAAGGGTCTGTTGATACCTGTATGTCTATATTTGTGATGTGAGGGAACTGCATTTTTTCTTGTCCCGTAATCTGGAACTACAGTACACCTGTTAATATTGACTTGTTAAATAATTAGATTAATAGTGTTTCCAGCAACTTATAAGCTCTTTTAGTATAATTTAATGTATCCTGTTTGACCTAATGGGACTGCTTTGTCTATGCATACAGTCGATAGTGTGGGCAAGATGTGTCAGTATTGTGACCAAATCCCACATCACGAATGTCAGCACTCAATACATGTAAATATTACAAAAGAAAGATCCCTTTGCATTTACAATGTTTTGCTGTTACAATGTTTTTATTTCAGTGAAACTCTCATAGTATAAAAGTATAATAATGTATTTGCCTCTACAATATGTGCCCACACAAATTATAATATTTAAAAAGTACAATGTGTTGCAGCTAAATTGTATTTATTTCTGTGAATACTTTTAAAATATTACAAAAATAGAAAATAATAAAAAATTAATTTGTAAAACGTTTAAAATGTTATTATTTATTAGACTCTAATCACCATCTTTTTCTGGTTGTCTCTTCTACAGTTTCATTCTATAAAATAATTGTGTGACTGTTTATAAGAATTGAGAAGAAATACATTCTTAAAGTACACTGAATATACTGTACGCATGTGTCTTTGAATGTAGGTGTATGCGTGTCGCTTGGAACGCATATTCATGTCTTTGATTGTATGTTGCATGTGTGATTTGTAAATTACAGTTCTACTGTCTATCTGTTAACTTACTGTACATTTACCTTTATTATCCATCGGCAAAGTATTAGGTGGCAGCAACCCATTTAGAAGTTATATGTTGATGAAAGGGATGTTGTGCCCACAGTTGTTTGATTCTATCATGTAGTTGGGATGTAGGTTCATCTCGGTTTCAAGATGCAGGTGATGGGTGGAAGCAGGTACTCCGGTGGAGCAGATTGGAGTGATCAGTTTGGAAAGGTCTATTCAATCTCTTTCTCCTTCTAAAGTATGCATAATCTAACATACTCATCCATGATGTGTGCAGTGTCCAGTACCCGCCCTTCATGCCAGGGTGCGGTACTCAAATTAAAATATAAATTAATGTTAAGTTGTGTCAAATACAATTCTTTAATCCTTTTTGTTTTTTTTCCAGAAAATAGGTAATTCGTTGTGATTTAATCAGATGTCAGATAGAGTTAACTTCTTATCTGTCTTAAATGGCACAATACCATTCTAACTGCACAAGCATAACTGCAGGCAGGTTTAGAAAGGGCCCTGTCCCATGCCATGTACAAATGGGCCGAGACAAATCTTCTTAATGCATAGTGATTTCAGTGAAGCGTGATAGAGAAGTACACGGTCATTAAACAAAAAATGCAGTGTTTAAAGTGAGACATGTGTACATTGAATCTTGTATTGAGAAACATGTGGGGTTCCAACTGTACAGTACTGTAGCATTCAAGGGCATTGATACCTGGGGTTACAGAGTATCAAAGGTGAAGATATTCAGTGCACCTCGTGCCAGCAATGTAAGGAATTAAAATAACATAAATAACCGCACAACTAATTATTCTGACTGACCGTAGCATAGCTGAAGAGGAGATCCAGCTATTTACCTGTGCGTTAAAAAAAACTGTTCAAGCAGGTGTCATGCCGCACCTTCTGGCACCCACGACAGCAGTAAATCTTAGTACATCTGTATGCTTGAAAGGCCCATTAGAACCTTATGCTCTGTAAATGAACAGCTAACTCTCTACCTTTCCACCCCCAGATTCTTTCAGTTGCTATTCTTTTTTCTTTAATTGTGGTCCTTTTTCTTTACCTTCTGCTGAAAAGACTGGAAAAACATGATTAATAAGGTTCTCTGTTATACTTTTGTCTCCTAATGTGCCCTAATGTCTTTAATCTTTCTATTCCTCCTTTTGATTTTTCCTTTCTCTTATAGACCTAATAAAAAGTTTGCCCCCCTTCTTTACTGACCCTTTTATCGTCCTACTGGGCCTTTCAAATCTAATTATGTTTTAAATCTTCTTCTGATACAGTTCTTCCAATGACATACAAAATGAGAGGTAACTCTCAATGTATTTTTTCCTGGTAAAAAACATTTTATATAGTAAATAAATAAATCTTCTGAGTCTGCCCGTTTTTTCCTATACAATAGAAGGACGGAGGCACACGAAGATTGCCTGGAACCTGGATTAACATGGATGCTGCAGCAGACCTGTGAGTTTTTGCTTGCTACATGGTTATTGTGTTCCTTAAGGTATTTGGGTACTCAATTGGGGTGATATTTAGGATTTTGGTTCCAGGATTTATTGAGTGAATTGATGAATTTTTAATTGATGAATTCTTTGATATTCTTAGACATATTAGGCCTCCAAAAGTTGCATCTTATCAGATCGGACGTTCCTTTTGTACCCCGGTGACCGGCCGACTTAGAGGAATGACCCCACTTAAGGATTTATTGCTGAAATTGGTCTCAGGAATTTCTTCAGATCTATCTTCACTTACAAATTGACGATATAGGGAGTCAGCCTTTAGATTCTTAGTCGCAGGAATGTAGGAAATGATATAGTTGAAACTGGAAAGAACAATGCCCAGCGAGCCTGACGGGAACCGAGTCAACGGGCAACTTCAATATATAACAGATTTTTATGGTCGGTGAGAATCAAAATCGGATTTTCAGTAACCTTCAGGAGTTGTCTCCACTCTTGTAGAGCAAGTTTGATGGCCAAGAGTTCCCTGTTAGTTTTGTTCTGCAGGGGAGAATTTTTTTGAGAACCACCCGCAGGGATGTAGCTTATCCAGAGGGAACTGTCTTTGTGAGAGTACGGCTCCTGCTCCAATATCCGAGGCGTCTTCTTCCAAATTGAATGGAAGTTTAGGGTCCGGGTGGCGTAAAATGGGAGCAGAGACGAACACCTTCTTAAGAGTTTCAAAGGCATGACATGCTTCAGGAGACCAGGAAGAAGTGTCCGCATCTTTCTTCATCAGGGCAGTGATGGGAGCCACTGTGGCGGAGAAATTCCGCATACATTTACGATAATAATTGGCAAAGCCAAGAAACCGCTGAATCACCTTGAGAGAAGTGGGTTGGGGCCAATCTACAAGTGACCTGAGATTATCAGGATCCATGGAGAGCCCTTGTCAGAGATAATGCATCCAAAAAAAGAAGTGGACATTTGGTGGAAAATACATTTCTCCATCTTGGCATAGAGATGATTCTCACGTAGATGGGAGAGGACTAACTTGGTGTGCTGGGTATGCTCAGGTACAGATTTGGAAAAAATAAGAATATCATCAAGGTAGATAATTACAAAAATGTTGAGAACATCTCGAAAAATATCATTCACTCATTCTTGAAAAAACGCTGGGGCGTTACAGAGCCCGAACGGCATGACAAAATATTCATTATGGCCGTCTCTCGTATTGAAGGCCGTTTTCCATTTTCCCCTTGTCGTATACGTATAAGATTGCAAGCCCTATGAAGATCAAGTTTAGAAAAAATGGGAGAACCTTGTAGACGATCAAACAATTCTGAAATGATTGGCAAGGGGTAACGATTCTCCAGGGTTATTTTGTTAAGAAACAAAAATAAAAACCGGGCGCTTCTTAAACTAAAGTGAAAAAAATATTTTGTCTATACAATACAAGTGACAGTGATGTGTAATTTACAATATATATCATAAAATATGATAAGTGACCTCCACCAATATGAAGTGAATATAATAGTGATGTGAAATACAAAAATAAAAAACAGCTCTACACCCTTTAAACGGACTGTCCAGGTCCAGGTAGATCTTTTTACTCCAATTGGTAGTAAATTTAAGATTCCTAGTGTTTTCTCCCATATATGTGAAAAAAAACTTCAAGTTCCTCTATGCTGCCTCTCCATATGAACAGGATATCATCTATAAAACGATTCCATGAGACCAAGTTCGCACAAAATTTCTGGTTGGACCAGATGTAGTCGTCCTCCCAGACCCCCATAAAGAGGTTCGCATAACTCGGTGCGAACTTGGGCCCCATTGCAGTTCCTTGTTGTTGCAAATAATATCGATTGTTAAACCAGAAGTAGTTTTTTTCCAAAATGAAGGATATAGATTCAAGCAAAAAGTTGATCTGTTTATCTTTCATCTCAATATCCTTTCTCAATATACTGTCAATAGCTTTTAACCCGTCTGAGTGTACAATGGAAGAGTAGAGGGATGTGACGTCCGCTGTTACCAAAATGTATTCCTCACTCCATTGGATATTATCTAAAATATTTATCACATCTGTTGTATCTTTTATATAGGATTTAAGTGAACTGACATATTTTTGTAGATGACAATCAATATAGTGTGATAAATTACTTGTTAAAGACTCTATACCTGATATAATAGGTCGACCTGGTGGGTTTATTGGATCTTTATGTATCTTAGGGAGAAGGTAAAAGAGCGGGATTTTTGCATTTTCATTCCAGAGATATTTAAATTCTCCTTCATTTAATATTCCTTGCTCTTTTCCTTTCAGTAATAAGGCTTTCACATCGTTGGAGAAACGCTTCGTTGGATTATCCTTTAATACTGAATATGTACTTGTATCTCCTAAAATTCTATTAGCTTCTCCCTCATAGTAGATAGCACTAACCACTTTTTCTAGAAAGAAATCTGAAGAGACACATTCATGGCTAGATAAACCTAAAGGCTTTATGGTTGTTATACATGCAAAGCATGTATACATAAAGATAAAGACAAAAACTACGTTTTAAATCAAATATCACTGGTGACATTTTTAAAATTGAGGAGTATATTAATTGCAAGACAGATTTCGTTATTTATGTTTTAGAGTGTCCTTGTGGTCTCCAATACATAGGATGTACCTCAAGGCCTCTTAAAGTACGGATTTTAGAGCATCTTTTAAATATCAAGAAGGGTATATTAACACACAATGTCTCTAAGCATTTTAGTCTACATCACCAATCCAATCCCAAATTTTTAACTTTTAAAGGTATAGAACATGTCCCGGTACATTGGAGAGGGGGCAATAGATTAAATACATTAGCAAAAAGGGAAACTTTTTGGATTCACAAAATGCAGACCCTCAATCCAAAGGGTCTTAATGTTGATATAGACATTGGTGCCTTCTTGATATAGCCTTCTTAATACAGCGTTTCTAATTTTATCGTTCTTATTTTAGTGTTCTTAATATTTTATTGTAGTGATTTTAACATTGAATTGTATAAATTTATTGTAATATACAAGTATCTAATTTTGTTTATCTTCCTCATCCTATTTAGACCTCCACCTCTTCGTGCGCCGTTTTTACCATATATACATATATTTTTTATCTATTACAAATTATTATTATTCTTTATTTTTACAATATATTTGATTATCATATTAAAGTAAGTGTATATTTTATTATAATGATTTTTTGATTGTATTAGTAATGAAAGCCTGTCTATATTTATTTTGTATTGTGATATTGTAAAACACCTCCTTAGCTAAATGCCACAAACCACATACTGATTGGTAATTGTTGTATTGTACCCCCTGATTGGCCATCTGTATTTGATCATGGACTATATATATAAGGGAGGACACATGGGGTTCATTAATCCGATTCCTGAAGAAGCCACAGCGAAACGCGTAGAATCGATCTGCTGTGGGAGGTGATGAGCTGGGGGAGAACTTGGAGCTAGGTGCTGGCACGGAGACGGATACAAAAGGCAGCTTCTTCGCCCTGACCCGAGACGTCACAGGACGTGACGCGGATACACGTGACGCATGGGAAGTGTCCGCCGCTCTGGAGACACCGGCACTCTCCTACTACAGCTGTCCTCTCCCTCGAACGCATAGCATATTGGAAATGGTGATGCATCATGCATATGTTTGTTATGCTGCTAATACATTTTTTAGACTATACTGTACCATTGTGCGTTTTCTCTTTTCTTCATAAAAACCCTTGGGAGGATAAAACCTGACCACTAACAAGCTCCGATATACTATCAAGACACCACTCTGAGGGGGTATCCATTAAAGGGCTCCTACCAGAGAGAGAAGTGTCTCTGATACGTCTATTATTGACATTGTCATTTGTGAGTACAACCATTGCAGAGACTTTATATACTCTGAGACTTCATTTGTTATACCATCTGCACTATTATATATATTATTTTGTTAAGACCCTATACTCTATGCATGGACGGAGTGAACCATCTTTCTTCTTAACAAAAAAGAACCCAGCTCCAGCTGGGGAGGATGAAGCTCTAATGATTCCTCTTTTTAAATTCTCCTGAATATACTCAGACATAGCCTTTGTCTCGGGAAGCGACAAAGGTTAAGATCTACCTTTAGGAAGAATGGCACTGGGCAGAAGATCAATGGGGCAGTCATAAGGATGGTGAGGAGGAAGGATTTCAGAACGAACCTTATCAAAAACATTGATGAAATCTGCATATACAGTTAGATCCGGAAATAATTGGACACTGACACAATTTTCATAATTTTGGCTCTGTACACCACCACAATGGATTTGAAATGAAACAACTGAGATGCAATAGAAGTGCAGACTTTCAGCTTTAATTCAAGGGGTTGAACTAAAATATTGTATGAAACATTTAGGAATTGCATTCATTTTCATACACAGTCCCCTTATTTCAGGGGCTCAAATATAATTGGACAAATTAACACAATCATAAATACATTTCTCATTTTTAATACTTTGTCGAGAATTCTTTGCAGGCATGGGCTGCTTAAAGTCTGGAACTCATGGACATCACCAAACGTTGAGTTTCCTCCTTTGTGATGCTTTGCCAGACCTTTACTGCAGCTGTCTTCAGTTGTTGTTTGTTCGTGGGTCTTTCTGCCTTAGGTTTTGTCTTCAGCATGTGAAATGCATGCTCGATCGGGTTGAGATCAGGTGATTGACTCGGCCATTGCAGAATATTCCACTTCTTTGGCTTAAAAAACTCATGGGTTGCTTTCGCAGTATGTTTTGGGTCATTTTCCATCTGTAAAGTGATGCGCCGTCCAATCAACTTCGCTGAATTTGGCTGAATCTGAGCAGACAATATATCCCTATACACTTCAGAATTCACCCAGCTGCTTCTGTCGTCTGTCACATCCTCAATAAACACTAGTGACCCAGTGCCATTGGAAGCCATGGATGCCCATGCTATCACACTGCCTCCACTGTGTTTTACAGATGATATGGTAAGCTTCGGATCATGAGCCGTTCCAAGCCTTCTCCATACTTTTTTCTTCCCATCATTCTGGTACAGGTTGATCTTAGTTTCATCTGTCCAAAGAATGCTGTTCCAAAACTGGGCTGGCTTTTTTAGATATTGTTTGGCAAAGTCTAATCTGGCCTTTCTATTCTTGAGGTTTATGAATTGTTTGCACCTTGTGGTGAACCCTCTGTATTTGCTCTCGTGAAGTCTTCTCTTTATGGTAAACTTGGATAATGATATGCCTACCTCCTAGAGAGTGTTCTTCACGTGGCTGGATGTTATAAAGGGGTTGTCTTCCGTGGACGTCCAGGCCTTTTTGTGTTGCAGAGCCCATAATGCGTTCTTATTTTCTCAGAATGTACCAAACTGTTGATTTGGCCACTTCTAATGTTCCTGTTATCTCTCTGATGGATTTTCTTTTTTTTTGCAGCCTTAGGATGCCCTGTTTCACTTGCATTGAGAGCTCCTTTGACCCATGTTGTGGGTTCAGAGCAACAGCTTCCAAATGCGAATGCCACACCTGGAATCAACTCCAGACCTTTTACCTGCTTAATTGATGCTGAAATAATGAAGGAATAGCCCACACCTGTCCATGAAACAGCTTTTGAGTCAATTGTACAATTACTTTTGGTCCCTTGTAAAAGAGGGGACTTCATATTAAAGAGATGTAATTCCTAAACCCTTCCTCCAATTTGGATGTGAATACCCTCAAATTAAAGCTGATAGACTGCACTTTAAGCCCATATTCATTATTTAACTGTAACTTGAATTTATTTTGGTACACAGCCAAAATAACAAAACTTGAATCAGTGTCCAAATATTTCCGGACCTAACTGTACTTCAGAAAGCGTGGGTTTGGCAGGAGTACTGGTCTCAACTCCAGCGATAAGTTGTACTGAGCAACTTCCGAAGTAATTCCCCATTGTTTAGGTCTCTTGCCTGTCCAATCAATAAGCGGATTGTGTTGTTGGAGCCGAGGAAGGCCCAGAATTACCTGTACAGAAGGCGAATGGATAACATCCAGTGAGATCTGCTCCTTTTGACCGTAGGTAGTGGAGAGAGTAAGCATAGGAGTCCCTAATGAAATTAAAGCTGGCTGAAGGGGACGTCCGTCAATTGCCACTAAACCCACCGGTATTGATTCTTGATCATAGGACTCTTATCTTTGGTAGCGAAATCTTGATCCACAAAATTTCCCCCAGACCCGGAGTCGATGGGCAGGAACTAGGAAGCCAGGGCCCTCAAGGAAGATAGACAGCATAACCCTGGTAGGCAGACCTCTCTTAATAGAAGGGGAAGAAGAAATGGTACCCAATGAGACCCCCTTATACCTCATATGGTGTTGGCATTTCCCGGCTTCGTGGGACAATGAAGCACCAGGTGACCGGCAGGCCGCAGTAAAGGCATAATCCTCCAGTTCTCCGACGTTGTTTCTCTGAAGGGGAGAGCTGGTGACTTCCTAACTGCATTGGTTCCGAAGCCTCAAGAGCTGGGAAAGTGGGAGGAGACAGATTGGGGGTAAAAGCAGTTGGTGTGAGAGAACTTGAGTGATGGCGTTCAAGCCTCCTTTCCTGTAGGCGTTGATCCACCCGATTACATATGGCAATAAGATCCTCGTGCATCGTGGGTTTTTCCTGTGCGGCTAATTCATTCTTTAATGTCTCAGAGAGACCTTGCCAGAAAGCTGCAGATAACGCCTCATCGTTCCATGCCGTCACTGCCGCGATGGTCCAAAAATCCAGAGCGTATCTCGCAACTGATCTGTGACCCTGTAAAATGTGGAACACAGAAGAAGCAGTAATCTTACGGCCAGGGGTATCGGAGACCTGCTTAAATTCCTTCTTGAATCGTGGGAAATCCTGGACAAGCTCCGGTCTCTGCTCCCAGATGGGGATGCCCATGCCAATGCGTCTCCGGTTAATAGAGCAATAATATACGCCACCTTATATCTATCAGAAGAGAAGCGGGGAGGGGTTAACTCGAACTGTATGTCACATTGGTTGAGGAAACCACGGTATCCGTGGGGATCTCCTGCATAGCGATTGGGAGTGGGGAGATGTGGCTCGAGAGAGAGAGTGAGAGAGAGAGGCTTGAAGGGATGAGACAGACAAGGTAGCTGACAATAATTATGGATTGAGATTGGTTGAGAGAAACCGTTGCCAGATTTTGAGTCAGGGAAGCAGTCTGATTGTCTAAATATTGAAAATGCTCAGAGATAGAAGACAGGGCTTGGCCCACCTAAGGGGGGTCCATGTTCATTGGGCTGAGCATACTGTAATGCTTGCACTGCCCACGAGCAAGACAGGACCCCGGGACTGAGGTGGGGAAGTAGTGAACCATGCACCCACAGCAGTGGAAGCATGCCTGGCAGACGGATTGTCAACGTAGCCAGGTCTGGGTTGGAGAGAGTGGGTTAGTCCAGATACTTGCCAAGGTCTTGGGTTGGAGAGATTAGAATGGTCAAAGTCTGTATAGTTGTGGTCTGGAGTTGGGGAGGTCAGAATAGTGGTAGTCCGTGTACAGTAGCCGTGGTCGGGTTGGAGAAGTCAGCAGAGTCAAGGGTAAGCCGGGATCAGTATCCACAGGAGTTTCCAATTACAAGCCGGGTCGGTACACAAAGGTTAACTGTATAGGGTGAAGCACAAGACAGGGAGCAAGGCACAACAGACGTGGCAGCACAAGGCTACAACTAGTTATGCTCAGCAAGGTAATACATGAACTGCAGGATATTTATAGCACACAGGAACCAGTCACAAGAAAGGCGGAACGGAGGCGCGGCCTCTGCGGAGGCAAAGATTGGCTGCAGGAGACATGTGGGCTGTAAGTACTTGCCACGCAGCTGGGGAGCGATGCACGATGTCACATGTACGCGCCGCGCGTGAGAGAAGCACGGCGTGGTGCATCTGAGGGGGCGGAGCTAAGCTCTGTGGCAATCTAGAAGAACTGCGCGTGTGCGCTCTCTGTAAGAAGAACGGGGGTGCGTGCACAGAGTAGAGGACTGCGAGACAACAGGTAAGGAGGGAACACATTGTAGAGGACGTGTTCCCCGATTCCTAAGAGTTACCCCTTTGTATTGTGTTACATAATTTAAATAAGATAGGCCAATATGTAAATTATGTAAAAACTAAAATTATAATGAAATAATGTATAAAACAGGTTCTACGTAAAACGTGCAATTATCAAAATACATAAAAACACAATAGAACCACCAATAGAAAATTAAGAAATGTAAAGATCTCAAACAGAACAGCTATTAAAAGCTTTATGATGTTATATTCTTGTGGAATTGGATGTTGTAGAGGGTTAATAATATATAAAATAATCTGAAATAAAATACTGCTTAAACTATTGGCAGATAGTGGACAACTCATGATTTTGATGCAATGAGCTTTTGGTATCAAGCTCCCAGGACAAAATATTTTAATCTTAGTAATGACAAGTATCCTGATAAACATCAACATGCTTTGTGAGTGCCGGTGGATGTAATTTAGGGAGGAAATTTGATGCAGACAAGCTAGTTTTTATCATGGCACACCATCAATATCCCTGCCTTCATCAAACCTAGAAAGGTTTACATTTATTGCACATTTAATCAAGCATAAATATGAAGCAGTAGGTAGTCATTTTAGAGTAACAATGTTTTTGATCACCTTGAAGGACACCTTTACAATAAAGGTATTAATAATGTATTTACATCATTTGTGAAATAAATTATTGTAATCATATCTTTAAAAAAACATTTTAGTATCTTAAGGTTTTTAGTTAAGTGACTGAGAATTTTTCCTTTTAGAATGATTAATATACAGATGCAGTGGCCGTTAGCCGACCATTTCTCAGGTTGAAATCCGTGGCACACCTTGGCTTGGTGCGTGATTTCTGAACATTTTTACGTGTTAAGGCGTCCGTCTACTGGTGTTTTGATCAATCGCAGAAATTAAAATTTTGCATTGTCTGCAATGCCGTCGAGAAACTCAAGTGGGCAATCTCGAGTTATTGTCTTAATAATCTAATTGCAATGCAACCTGTCTTTTATTCCCGTACAGTACTTCAAGAGTGTGTAATTGTAATTTGAAGATTAAAAAGATAAACACACCAAAAAGTATTTTTAAAGAATTAAATGTTCTATTTGTACAGGATAATAAAGTAAAAATGAATAATACAAAAACACAACGTCGCCTCTTCTTCAAAATGTAAAATGTTTATTCTGTGCATGCGTGTATGTCACAATGGAACCTTATTAAAACGCATATGCGTGTCATCGCATTTCTGCACATGCGTGTCACAATGGAACCTTGTTGAAATGCATATGCGTGTCATCGCATTTCTCGACATGTGTGTCACTATGGAACCTGGTTGAGAATAAAATGACTGTACAGTAAGACAGCGGTGCGCAATCTGGTGGGAGAAAGATTATTAAGGGGGGGTGCGATGGTTACAGAGGCCCCATGCTCTTGCCCCAAGGCATTTAAATGAATGCTGGGGGATCACGTGAGGCCTCTGCAATTTCACTTACCTTCTCTTTGGCGACGCATCGCCATGGCAACCCGGCATCAAATGACACCGCGGGTCATGTGACATCACGTTGGCATGGCAACGTGACGTCACGTGACCCTGAAACGTCATTTTACACCGGGAGCCGGAGAGGAGGTAAGGGAGGGGGGGCGCGAGCAGGGAGGGAAGCAGGAGGGTGGCACGAGCAGGAAAGTTTGTGCAGCACTGATACACTAGTTGAATGAATTATAATATTGCACTGTACATTTCCTCACGGAGTCCCTAGATGCCTACAATAGTACTGATGTCAGTGTATCTAAACAGTAAAACTAAATGACATTAGTAGTTTACTGTATGTATAATTCTATTGCTAATCAGTCAACTTATTTTCAAGATATAATCTATTATATATTATTATATATATATAATATATATATATATATCTATATATAATAATATATATATAGCAAATGGAAATATAACTGTATGCTCATTGCATGTCTTAGGCAGGTCTGCAACCCACCTTTCACCATTATCACACCGCACACAGCACTTCCACTGCAGCAAGGGATTCTGGGAAATGACATGCAATGAGCACACACATATCCTATAGGGAACCATGTTAAAAATGGTTTTTGAAGCAAAAAGTGGCAATGTGTGCTCATGTGCATGTCATTTCCCAGAATCCCTTGCTGCAGTGGAAGTGCTGTGTGCTGGGTGATAATGGTGAAAGGCGGGGTTGCAGACCTGCCTAAGACATGCAAATGAGCATACATGTATTTCCATTTGCTATATGCTTTGCTGTGGAGGGTTTTTGTCACTTTTTTTTACACACCATAACTTAACTAAGTATGGTAAACCCCATCCTCATTGCTTCATTGCATAGCCAGTTAACCAACCCCACACTGATGAGACCCATTAAGGTCAAAACAGCTGTCTGTGGGTGCCTTGGCCCTTTGGCTTTGATCAAGGCGATATGAATGCTCCTCTCGGCCTGCACAGCTATGACCAAATGCAGTACCATCCTATCTGGGGCTTCAGTAGGAAAGGTCTGTGGCAAGCATTTGGCCCTCTAGCTCGTTGAGAGGTGGTGTCCAGGCCCCGGACCACAGAACCCCTGAGCCTTCGGGCTAAGGGGGGATGGCATTCGAACAACCAGCCCTTCGGGGCTGGGGTGCACCCGCACAACAATCGAAAGAGGGGATATGATGTGAACTCCCTTGCGGGCCTCGGGCCAGAGGGAGGAAGAGACGGATGTCCTGAATCCTAACGGAGGAAGGCATCAATGTCCCTGGAGACCTAGGCATTCGGGCTGAAACCTCCAGGGAAACTGGGCACTGAGGGCGGGTCTGACTTCGGTTGGACAGTCCAAGGGCAAGCTCCCTATCCACTGAAGTGGACTGGGATCCGATGAGCGAGAGGGTGTACACTCTCGTGAGGAATAAAAAAAAAAAAAAAAGCTGTCTGTGGGTGGGTTTTCTGGCTATGCATCTTAACCCTGGCTGTGCTCAAAGCTGTGAACATGCAGCAAGCTTAAGCCTATAGGGAACCATGTTAAAAATGGTTTTTGAAGCAAAAAGTGGCACTGTGTGCTCATTTGCATGTCATTTAACCGAATCCATTGCTGCAGTGGAAATGCTGTGTGCTGGGTGATAATGGTGAAAGGCAGGGTTGCAGACCTGCCTAAGACATGCAAATGAACATATAGTTGTATTTTCATTTGCTATATGCTTTGCTGTGGAGGGTTTTTGTCACTTTTTTTACTCACCATAACTTAACTAAGTATATATATATATATCCCCTGATGAAATCACCCTAAGAGTGAAGAAACGCGTAGGGAGGATTTTTTACTGGTATTCAAACCAGATTTTATTGATATACTTGTTTGCATCCCGTTTGCCACCTTGTTCTATTGCCTAGACTTTGCCAGGATTTTCGGGACTTTGCCGGCTCCATTACTCCAACAGCGGGGTCACAGACACGGTATTCTGTTTCCGGTTCACCAAGTGGTGACTTTTACACTTCCGGATCAGAGCCCCAGTTGCGAACCCTCCGAGACGATTGCGGGAAAGGCCAGGACTCCATCTACAGGGAGAAGCAGTGTACCAGCGGTGGTACAGGTACCGGGCACCCTATATGTGTGAAGGGTTCAGGACATAGCACCTTACCGGCCTACCGAACTACGGGGGTACATACTTACTATGCTGGTATCCAGTCCGGCCGCGTGACCTGTTGTACTTCCGGGTCAGGGACTTCCCCCCCACACACACACAGACCCCAGCTACCCCCCATACACTGACTGACCCCTGCCTCCAACAGGAGGGACTCCCTCACTGTCACACACACAGACAAGAAAAGGGACTCCCTCACTGTCACACACACACACGAGAGGGGCTCCCTCACTGTGTCACACACACAGACAAGAAAAGGGACTCCCTCACTGACACACACACACACACAAACACACACACACACACTCTAGTTACGGAATACCCAAAGATGTACCCGAGAATCAGGTGAGATTCTCGGATACATTGAAGCACATTGCTCCGGGCAAAATCCTACCATGGAAACGTTCTTGCGACTCACCGCCAGGATTCCTTGCTTCAGCACAAACGGAAAAGGTAAAAAGGGTATAAGGATCAAGGTATCCCCAGAACGGTGCAGGGGTCCCAAGTATAAAGGGGGATGCCCAGTTCATAGCCCGGCTTCAGGGGGTGCCCCAGCTACGTGATGAAGCTGTGAGGCTTGTGCGTGTAAAATGTAGTCAGGTTTCTATAGTGTGGCCGGGCTGGAGCGAGTAAGAGTAGAAAGTATATCTCCGTATGCTATCCCTGAAAGTGGGACTTACACATTTTAATCCAAGATACAGTGTAAAAGTATATCTTGTTAAGGGTTATGTTTAATAAGTATATGCACTTGTAACCTGTATGTAAACTGTGGGATTTCCAAGTCCTGGGTGCCAAAAGACCAGATGGGCACCAAGCTTGGTGCCATTGTGTCTACTCAGGTCCCGGAGCCTAAGGGATGCCAAGGTGTTAGAACGGGAGGAGCACTGCAGTTATACCGGAGTACCCTCGTCCTGGTCTAACAAAGGGCTATCCAGCAACCATTTGCCCAACCCCAGACTTTGTGGAGCCTGGAACAGCAGGGGGGCTCAATATGTTAAGAGGCGGAGGTGCCAGGTTGGTGCATGCCCCTTAGCAGAATTGAAATCGGTGCCCGCCCGGCTTCAGTATACGGGCAAATCGGGGATAGGCTGGCAGAGGAATTCCCACGCGCTGATTGGCTGTTGTAGTGTGTGAATGGGACTCCAAAACCTATAAGAAACCAATCAGGACAAGAGATTCTAAGCGCCAAACCATCAGCGGCAAATTCAAAGAAACTCCGGCTTCAAAGATTTCAACTCAAGAAATGTTCTAAGTCCCGCTTTTCAGGGGCCAAGTTCTGAGAACGGAACGTAGCGGTCGCAGCAGTAACTGCACGCCGAATTGCGTTCCAGGACTTTTGTGAGTACCTCCCGGTCATTGGAAAGGACTCGTACACACGTCGTTTTTTAATATTTCGTTCTAGGAAAGTTTAGTTCGTTAGCCCAGATCCCAGTAAATGTGTTTTTCATTGCAAATTGTGTTCCTTTGTTTGTCTTTTCGTGGAATAAATTACAATTTATTTTACCACCTTGTCTTGCTCAATCATATGATCCCGGTATAAAAGGTGTCAATATCCCTGGTCTCCCGTGACACACACAGAGGGGCTCCCTCACTGTCACACACACACACACACACAGCTCCCTCACTGTCACACACACACACAGCTCCCTCACTGTCACACACACACACACACACACACACACACACACAGTGCTCCCTCAGTCTGTTAGTGTTACAGGTTACAGTACACACAGATTTATGGAGGGTCCCAGCAGGACCACAGGCGAATTAACCAAGGTAAGGAGCTGAAGCAGGTCAAATTGGCTGGGTCACAGGGCAGGAGAATAGTGAAAGGGAGAATAGCCTTATTGGTGATGCAAGCGGTGCGTAAGGTCACTAAACGCAGGGGGTCGGCGATAGATGGTGGCGTAACTGCGGCAGAGGCAATGCCTGGGGACATCAAGGGATGAGTGGGCTGTTCCAGCCAACAGAAGCAGTGATGGGGGTAGAGAAGCCAAAGGTGCTACGGGCACTAGTAAGGGGAGGAGGGGATTGGCCGACTTGAGTCACAGGGAGTGGTCAAAAGCTATTGTACTCGAGGAGTCAGCGGGCGAGACAAGATAGCCGGAGTGGCAGCAGGAAGAGTGAATTGTATAGAGGTCCCGGAGGGGTCACCGTAGTAAGAGCCGCCATACATACAGCAAGTGTCGAGACGCACAGAAGATCGCCGAGTCCGGACAGACGGGATCAGGACAACCGGTCAGGAACCTCCACGTAAACAAGTCGCGAAAGTTCCGGAGAATTCACAGCTGACGGCGGGTCCATCCTGGCCAGGAGAAATACAATCCGGCGCCTGAAAAATGTGTCCAAATATCAAATGATGGAACCAGACCATACATGAATGTCCAACGATCCGGGATCCTCCTCAGGTGTACAACGGGGGCGATCCGGGATCCTCCTCAGGTGTACCACAGGGACGATCCGGGATCCTCCTCAGGTGTACCACGGGGACAATCCGGGATCCTCCTCAGGTGTACCACGGGGACAATCCGGGATCCTCCTCAGTTGTACCACGGGGACAATCCGGGATCCTCCTCAGGTGTACCACGGGGACAATCCGGGATCCTCCTCAGGTGTACCACGGGGACCATCCGGGATCCTCCTCAGGTGTACCACGGGGACCATCCGGGATCCTCCTCAGGTGTACCACGGGGGCGATCTCACAATATGTGAGAAATAAACATAGAAAATATCAGTGTGTAACTGTTATAGACTGATGGCACAGACACTACAGACACACTAACACACCTGAACAACACCTAGTGATAAGCTGACACACTGACACACTAACACCACACCTGAACAACACCTAGTGATAAGCTGACACACTGACACACTAACACCACACCTGAAACAACCACTGTGATAAGCTGACCACACTGGACCCCCACTACCACCAACACACTAAACAACACCTAGTGATAAGCTGACACACTGACACACTAACAACACACCTGAACAACACCTAGTGATAAGCTGACACACTAACACACCTGAACACCTAGTGATAAGCTGACACACTGACACACTAACACCACACCTGAACAACACCTAGTGATAAGCTGACACAACACACTAACAACACACTGACAACACCTAGTGAAAGCTGACAACTAACACACCTGAAACCCTAGTGATAAGCTGACACACTGACACACTAACACCACACCTGAACAACACCTAGTGATAAGCTGACACACTAACACACTGACACACCTGAACACCTAGTGATAAGCTGACACACTGACACACTAACACCACACCTGAACAACACCTAGTGATAAGCTGAACATGCCACACACTAAACCACAACACTCGAACAACAAACCTAGTGAATAAACTGACACACTGACCCACCACCAGAACACACCTTAACAAACACTAGTGATAAACTGACACACGGAACAACACCTAGTGATAAGCTGACACATAACACACCTGAACAACAAACCTAGTGATAAGCTGACACCCGACCACTTATTACAATAATAGAGAGCCGCGGTGTCACACGGATTATTAACACTGCAGCCTGATGCTCAATGAGAAACAGTTGTCATCCTTCCACTAAAGCAAGAGACAAGAGCGCCCGGGGCGCCCACACCGGCGCGGTATATAGGGGGTCTGCGGGAATGCCCCCCCCGGGGCGCTCACACCGGCGCGGAATAGGGGGTATGCAGGGAATGCCCCCCCGGCGCCCCACGGCGCGGATACTGGCTGAGAATGCACCCTGGCGACACGGCGCAATTAGGGGTGATGCGTGCCCTGAGGGGGAAAGGCGGTGAAGGGTCTCGCCCCGGGGCGCATCACACTCAGCGAGGTGGTATATAGGGGGGATCGGGGATGCCACCTATGGGGCGCACCACACCGGCGCAACAGGTATATGGGGGTCGCGGGAATGCCCCATGGGGCAGGTCAAACCGGCGACGGTTATATAGGGGTTCATGGCGGGATGGCCCCAATGGGGCGCTCACACCGGCGCGGTATATAGGGGGTCTGCGGGAATGCCCCTGGGCTGCTCCTAACGGGCGGTAGTATAGGGAGGTCTGCGGATGCCGTGCGCTACGACCGATAGGGCGGATCATAGGGGGCTGGGCGGAGATAGGGGCCGCGGGGGTCAGTTATCACCCCCAACACGAGACGCTTCGGACGTTGACGGTGGGCTTCTGATCGCAGGCAAGGCGGGAAAACTCCTGGGGACCGTAAGGGGAGTAAAGTCATGCCTAGCCTTATGACACTACGGTAGAGCGCGAGACAACGGGCGTCAGATGACGCCTATAGGACCGGTATATACCTCTATGCCGTCTGATATACAAACTACACCTTAGCAACATATCCCATACAACCCCATACCGCCTATGACTGATGCCTATCCCTACGCCTGAACAAGGCCGGAACCGAGGATCCGATTTGAAAGTATCTACAGCCCCTCTATATACCCATATGCAACCCTCTATAACCATATACTAAACCCTGCATTATACCGCCCCCTATATATACCATGATACTAACCTATATCCGACCCGACCCTCTATATACCTATCATAACCCCCATATGCCGCCCCTCTATATAACAATATAACCAATAATAGTAACGGCCCTCTATATACCATTACTAACCTCATTACCCCATTATAGCACCAACTCATCTATATACCATATATAAACCCCATTACGCCTACTAATACACATATACTAACCCTCCATATACGCCCCTCTATATACACATATACGGCTAACCCTCCATATACCGCCCCTCTATATACCATATACTGAACCCTCATATAAACGACCCCCTCTATATACCATATATAACCCTCCATATACCGCCCTTATATACATCATTACTAACCTTCCCATATACCTACTACTATACCCATATATAACCCCCTATTATACCTATTACTATATTCCCCTCCATATACCGCCCCCCCTCGTATACTACGTAACCCCTCGCCTATATACCATATATAACCTCTAACCCCTCATTACATTACTACCTATACGCCCCTAATACATATAACTAATATATACCATATACTAACCCTCCATATACCGCCCACTCATATACCATATACTAACCCATCCATATACACGCCCCTCTATATACCATATACTAACCCTCCATATACCGCCCCATTACAAGATACTAACTCCCTATAACCCTAATTACCATAAGACCTTCCATATACACCGCCCTCCCCTTATCCCATAATACACCGAGATACGCACCTCGTCTAAAGAACCCTCCATTAACGACCCATTATGACCAAGACTAGAACCTTAGTATCTAGTGCCCCCTCTATATACCATATACTAACCCTCCATATACACCAACTACCAGCATACCCCAAGAACCCATTATATAGCACCGCCTATAGTACCATGACTCTAACCCCCGCTGGTAGCTACGTGCCCATCTATCATACATATACTACCTCATTCTAACATATACTGTGACCCTTTATATACAATATACTAACCCTTTATATACACCAATAACGGACCTCTCTATATATCCCCTTAATACATATACTATCATCCCTACGAGACCATCTCTATATACCATATATAACTTTATACATTACTAGCCCTCTATATACTGAATCTAACAATCTATATAATATACATGACCTCTTATACCATATGTCTACAGGTGTTATCACACAGAATAAGATTAGATAGTAATAATATCTCTATCATACAGTAAATACAAATCCCACTTCTGAGCGTATTCACGTCTCAGACAGGTTTGCAACCCTGCCCTTCCCCATTATCTCTTAACATATAGTGCTTCCACCGCAGGCAGGGATTCTGGGTAATGACATGCAAAGGAGCACAGTGTCACTCTTTGCTTCTCACCATTTGTACACATATTCCCTAGAGAAAATAAATAAATTTATATTATACTAGATTTAGTATATAGTATATATTATAATATATTATATATCTATGCTTGACTATTAATAACAGTATTTACCACAGTGTTGTGAAAAAAAGTACACCGTCTCTTTGGATGTGTGGATAATTAGTTTATGAAACAATCATAGGTTACTTAGCTCAGGTCTTAAAATTAGGTAAATCAACCTCGAAGAACAACAACAACAATGACATATTACACCGTGTCATGATTTATTTACACAAAATAAAGCCAAAATGGAGAGAAGCTATGTGTGAAAAAACTAAGTACACCCTTCCTGCTTCCATAGGAATAAGATGCTAAGTAGCAGACAGGTGCTGCTAATAAATCCATGGTTTAATTGATCAGCAAGAGTGACCACCTTATAAAAGCCGAAGTTAGTTTTGATTTGTGGTTGGAGCATTCAGGTGTGTGTTAACACATGCCCAAGGAGGAAAGACATCAGCAATGATTTAGAGAAGAAGTCCATAGTTGTGCCCATCATTGGGAAGGGTTATAAGGCTATTGCCAAACAATTTAAAGTCATCATTCTACAGTGAGAAAGATATTCAAAAGTGGAAAACATTCAAAACAGTTGACAATCTTCCCAGTTGTGGACCGTCCCAGCAAATTCACCCCAAGGTCAGACCGTTCAATGCTCAGAGAAATTGCAAAATACCCAAGAGTTACATATCAGGATACAGGCCATCGTTAGCATGTTAAATATTAAAGTTCATGACAGTACAATAGAAAAAGACCTGAACAAGTATGGTTTGTTTGGAAGGGTTGCCAGGAGAAAGCCTCTTCACTCAAAATAACATGGCAGCATGGCTTAGGTTGCAAAGTTGCATCTGAACAAACCACAAGACTTCGGAACAACTTGTTCGAACAGACAGACCAAAGGGAGATGTTTGACCATAATGCACAGCGCCACGTTTGGCAAAAACAAAACACAGCATATCAGCACAAACACCTCATAGAAACTGTCAAGCGCGGTGGTGGAGGGTTGATGATTTGGGCTTGTTTTGCAGCCACAGGACCTAGGAACCTTGCAGTCATTGAGTCGACCATGAACTCCTCTGTATACCAAAGTATTCTAGAGCCAAATGTGAGGCCATCTGTCCGACAGCTAAAGCTTGGCCGAAATTGGGTCATGCAACAGGACAATGATCCCAAGCACACCAGCAAATCTACAACAGAATGGCTGAAAAAGAAAAGAATCAAGTTGTTACAATGGCCCAGTCAAAGTCCAGACCTCAACCCGATTAAAATGCTGTGGCGGGACCTTAAGAGAGCTGTGTATAAACAAATGCTCACAAACCTCAATGAACTGAAGCAACGTTGTAAAGAAGAGTGGAACAAAATTCCTCCACAACGATGTGAGAGACTGATAAAGTCATACAGAGAACGATTACTTCAAGTTATTGCTGCTAAAGATGGTTCTACAAGCTATTGAATCATAAGGTGTACTTAGTTTTTCACACATGGCTTCTCCATTTTGTTAAATAAATCATGACACGGTGTAATATGTCATGTGTTGTTCATCTGAGGTTGTATTTACCTAATTTTAAGACCTGATAATCATCTGTTCCTTATGTCCTGATATGTAAAACCATAGAATTCAAAGAGGGTGTACTTTCTTTTCCACACAACTGTACATAAAACATACACATAACCGCTCCCTAGAACGCCTTTTTATTTTTGTAGGGCCATCTCCAGACTTGTGGAAATGGAGGAAGAATCTTGCTTTGTGGAGATAAAAGGTAAAACAAACACACACACACACACACACCAGCTGAATGTGGTGGAAACATGTTTGGCAGGGGGATATAGGTACACGCCTGAGTCCCATGGAAAGCGGTTATTTCATTTTCACATAATGTGACCGGTGCACGCAGGCAGCGCGGGGTACGCACGCAGGCAGCGCGGGGGTACGCACGCAGACAGCGCGGGGTACGCACAAAGGCAGCGCAGGATACGCACAAAGGCAGCGCAGGATACGCACAAAGGCAGCGCAGGATACACACAGGCAGCGCACGGTATGCCGGCAGCACGGGGTACACACGCAGTTTAACATCATCATGACGTCTGCCTGTGTCTATAATGTAAGATTATAGTTAGCAGGTAAGAGGTGAGTGTTTCACTGTTCTCAGATATCTCCTGTCTGACACTAAGCCAGGCGGCAGGTGACGGTATTTGATGTAGGAATTGTCAGCCATACAATAATGGTCTTATTCCTCACACAGGAATCTCACGGTCTTCCTCTGCTCAGGCCGGAGTGAGTACTCGCACCAAGCTCTGACTAATCCCAAAGTCTTTCCTTGTGATCGGTCACTTCACATCCACCGGATGGATTTCCGGTCTGTAATCAGGGACATGTCTTCTCGTGAGGCTGGTCCAATGTGCAATCACTTTGAGGGCATTTCCCTCCCACACTAATCCTTTAGTGTTAATGTTTTATTTTACGCCTGGAAGCAGAGAATAATATTCACGTAGTAACCAGTGCTGATATAGGCCCAGTGAGCTGTAAATCACACAGCTTTTCAGTGGGTTATATAACCAGTCACGGAACGGTTATCTTTCTGAACAAGCCCTAGAAAGTCGTCCTGGGCATAGAGTCATTTCATCTCTTTTGTCTCTTCAAAAACAATGCATTGGGGAAGTGGAAGTGTATGCAGATACAGTGTATCACTATACACTGCAGTTGTGCATTTTCAGGGCAGGGAAATTCTTCTCCATGAAAGTAAGTGCTTCCTGGCGCACAATAACAGTTTATCTGGACCCCCTCCGGCTGAGCTTATGGAATTATGCTGCTCAGGAAGCACTCATTATTATCCTGTGTAGCAGCAGCTGGAAATCCTTCAGAGAATAAAGAGACAAACTTCTCGGAAGTGTCGGTAACACCAGCGAGGAGTTCTCCGTCTGTGTGCCGGTATCTGCCCCGAGGCACAGGTCACTTCACAGACTCTCTACTGTTAGTGATCAATGTCAGGGATTCTTTCCATTCCAGGCCTCATCGAGGACCTGCTACAGAGGCCGCCCACATCAGCTGCAGGGGATCTCATGGCCAAGATATACGGGGAGATTAAACGCCTGGAGGAAGATTCCAGCCGAGGCGTTCCAGATGAACAGGTACATAGGGAGCAGCAGCAAAGGGGAAGACAATCTTTTGAGCAGGGGCCTTTGTTCCCAAAGTAATAACATGCAGCCCAACATTATCTGGTACTATGGCAAAAAAAAGGGGAGTGCTGGTGTCTCTCCAAACCAGGCTACCTGCAACAGGGAGTGACTGGTCAAACCATACATTAACCAATAATACACAATGGATCAATATTAAGAAGGAAAGATACAATAAAAACCTTATGGGGACTTATCTTTCCACTGGCAGCTTCTCGTAGCAATGTTCCAAGGATGAATATCCTCTTCCCCAAACAGCGAGTCTCAGAAGAGACGAATAAGGAGGCCAATAATGCGGATTGTAGGATTTATACACAGATTCAGAACAGCACAGTGTGCTCACACTTTCTCCTTTCTTTAAACATTGAACACGATACTGTGCGCTCTCTCTCCGGGATAGGTGGAGGTAGCAGTCCTCTTGTCGAGGAGCGAATCTCACCGCTGCTGGATACAACAGGACGCCATCTTTAAATTCCTGTGCTGCTTAAAAAGTAAAAAAATCGAGATCTTCCTAAAAAGTGGAAGCGAGGGGAGATTTAAACAGAAATGCATTAACTTAGGGGTCAATATCACTTCCCACTACGCCAGATTGTGTTTCAGTTTCGCGATCACTCAGCATGGCTCGGTCTCCTCTCTCTTCTCCCTTACGACTCAATGCGTTTTGCATGAAACGCTTCATCAGGAGTCTAATTACATACACATCTATCTGATAACCTTTATATAGCCTGATCAATTAACCTAATATTTTATTAAGAACATATTACTACAATTGTAAAACTTAATAAACCAACCATTTTCGATGGAATTGGTAAATGGAGCATAACAACGTATACAATATACATTAAAATGTGCCTACATTACATATAGATAATAACGACTTGTGCGGCATAGTGGAAATAATAGCTACTTCCTGGGTTATTGACACGTCAAACACTTTGTGGAGTCACAGATTCACATTAGATCCAAAACTAACTATGAGAACATACTGTATGTCACTCGACCTCGTAGTCCCGTGGTATAGTATCCACCGTATACCAGATACTGTTCCTTTCGGAAGTAGATACAAAGGACAATTATATGACCCAGTGAGAAAGGGATCTAGGCCAAGTGTTTGATACGGATGACTAGTCTGACACATGGGGGCCAGCAAAAAAACCTCCATCAACATGTTAGCCAATGAAAACTCCAATAAAATAATGTACTGCTGGTATTTAACTACAACCAAACTGTACCATATGTATCTGCCCGGCTCAGACAGATACGAGGTACGAATGTGGCCTGGAAGGCACAGTGCTCCACATCCGGGGAAGCTGTCCGAAAATGATCCCCCCTATGGGAAAGTATAACTAGGTTAATATCACAGATGATCAACATCAATGTACCGCGAGACCCGTGGTTCCTCATACTGGAAAAACCCCTACCAGATATGCCCAGGGCTGAGGGCAAACTGATCCCCCACATCACGGTGACTGCCAGGCGCCAGAAATGGGAAAATACAGAAAATATCGACCGTGGCACAAATTAACAGCAACATCTGGGAACCTGAGTATGGAAGACTGACCGCATATCTGACCGACTCCACGCCCAAAGTCATCCTCGTTATCACAAAGGAGAAACGTAACGTATGGGATCCTCGTTATCACAAAGGAGAAACGTAACGTATGGGATCCTCGTTATCACAAAAAGGAGAAACGTAACGTATGGGATCCTCGTTATCACAAA
>WSYH01007961.1:0-31006 GCA_036426205.1 Ascaphus truei | reverse complement strand
TTCTTTCTCCTATGTTAGTTTAATTTACTCTTTGACAAGTCCCTTGTGTGGATGAAACGTGTCAGAGGTTTCTAGTATCGTGATTTTTGTCCATTCTTTCAATAAATAGCCGACTTTTTGTTAGAGCTGCGTTTTGGTCTTACCTAGCTCACCTCAGTGATTCTTAATGTCACCCTCGTCACCCCTCCCCCCAACCTGCTTTATTTCGTCCACTAAGAACTGCAAGTTTTTCTTCAATCGTGCCTTACATGGGTGTTATTATTACTAAGGATCATCCTACGCTCTTTAGCCCTTGAGCACTGGTGGCAGAATAACCCCTGCCATTGCTTCTTCAAATTATCACCTGGTTGCCCATTAGTGAAAATAGGTAAAAGAATCGAAATGGTATCAAGGATATTGTATACGTGTGCTAAATGCACAGCATGCAAATACAGTCTGAAAATTAAAAATCAAATCAAATGTCACAAGCAAAGATATACAACTAAAATCTCTTTACATAGTGAAGTTGTAATATATGTACTAATGCCTGTTGGCCTACAAATGTGTCACCGCACAAGTAGGGCACTTGCAAAAGACTAGGCGAGCGCATCTACAACAATATAACAAAGGGACTTGTAACCCATAATGTATCGAATAATTTTAGATTATGCATGTCAGAGCCCAGAGGGTTTAAAAATGTCATGCTATTGAATGTCCCACTACATGTCTGGAGGGAGGTGATAGATTGAATCAAATATCCAGGAGAGTCCTACTGGATTTTTTTAAATAAAAACTTTTACACCCCCCAGGGACTAAATGTTGAATTCGATCTAGCAGCATTTCTAAAGAACAAACTAGTTAGTTTTTGAATAAACTCTTCAAAGATACACTGGGGAGTCAAGATCCAATCGAATATGTCTAATCAATCAGAATGAGAGAGTAACGAGTCCACAAAGTAAAAATCTTGATGTATTAGATGTGTACATGAGTAGAAATCTAAATTAAAAATATAAAAATTGCAAATGAAATAATTTAATATTGATTATCAATCATTGAATCATATAAAATTATTTGGAATATATATATATATATATATATATATATATATATATATAGTCATAATACTGAGTTAAGTTATGGTGTGTAAAAAAAGTGACAAAACCCTCCACAGGAGTCATACAGTGTATTTGCATATATATATATATATATATATTATATATATATATATATATATATATAATCATATATATATATTATATATACTCATATACTCTCTATTCTCTCTCTATTCTATATCTTCTATATTATATACAGTGGTCGACAATCACCAAAAAATCTCCTCGCCGAACAAAACATCAATCTTCCCCACTAGTACCACCGTTGTTCTGCTGGGACAATAGAACTCACCAACGATGTTAAATCCACTCGCCCGGGGCGTGCAAATGTATAGGTTTGTAGACACTGTTATATATATATATACTATATATATATTATTAATCTATATATATATATATATATATATATATATATCTATATATTAGTTCAAATCCATTTTGAATTGGCAAAAAATGTGTTAAGAACAGATCTGCAATATTTTCAAAGATTCAAAAGATTAAGAAACTTGATATCCATACATTTATTAGATTCAATTAGATAGCTCTTGATAAATGTATCTTTATATATTATTGATTGGTATTAAAATATATCTACAGGCATACCCGCATTACGTACGCTATAGGTCCAGAGCCTGTATGTAAAACGAAAATGTACTTAAATGAAGCCTACCTTTTTTCCACTTATTGATGCTTCGGTACAGGTAGGGAGCCGGTATTGCTGTTCGGCCGTACTGACAGCCATGCGCAAGCTGCCTTGGCCTATTGAGCGAGGGGAACAGAGCATCACTACTACGGTGGTCTTTAGGGCAAAATAAGTGTCCGTACTCGCGAAGTGAGCATACGGACCAGTGTTATGGTGCTATTGAAAATAATGTCCTTACTCGCGAGTGAAACTTAAAGTGATGTGTCTTAAAACGGGGTATGCCTGTACCAACCGAAGTTGGCAAAGGCACAATAATAAATGAAGTGCAATTAAATCAGTGCAATAAGATGTACAATAAGAAAGTTTGGTATTTAGTGTGATTATTTATTACTGAGTGAACAACTCGCTTTGGGCAAGCTATACAGTCAGGTTAGCATCAAACAGGTTGGTTGTAGTTAAAGTTTATTGCTATATAGAATAAATTAGTTTTAGTTTAATAATAGAGTATTTTCAATCATACATGTATTAGTTTGCATACACACTACAAGTTAGTACACATAGTATTGGGATTTTGCTCGTATTCTATTATTATGTACTGTTGAATATGTTTGAGAGTACTGTGATGAGCCATACTGTATAACTTTTTGTCATCTCTGTCTAAATCATGTTGCTTAGTGGTATAATATGTTGGGAAAGGATTTCTTTGAAATAGATTGATAATTGAAAGTTTAGAAGTCAGAGTCAATATGTACAGAAATGACGTGTACGCATCATCAGTGTTTTTTTTATATTTCTTTGATAAAGCGCCTACCAGGTCAAGAAACGCGTCAGAGGACCCTTTTTTTGCTACATTTTTTCTATATGCACAATACATATATTTTTATGTTTACCTGCCTCCAGCCCTATTTTCAAATTGCTGTGCTCAGCCTTCTATCCTATTTTTTGATATGGACAGAAACATTTGCATAGACTGCTGAATTGAAAACGAAGCCGCTAAGACACAATTAACAATCATTAGGTGTCACTAATTGATGATTAAGGAGTTTTAAAATTACGAAATAGCCTAATAACTATAGCCTTGGATCATAAATACCGCTGAGGAAAGAACCCCGCATCCAGAGTCTTGAAACACGTAGGATGATTTGTGTACAACGCGAGGATCCCGTAGCCAGGATAGCCGAAGTGGCATCATCATGAGCCGCTGAGCGGCGACGAGTCCGGAGGAGTCATGACCGCGAGGCCGATTTAGAGGCACCAGCATCCAGCTTCAGCTCCATCTTGGTCCATATCGCCAGAGAACCCACCAAATAAGGCGCATATCTAGGAACTTCAGTGAGTAGGATTCCAATTTTTACTCGTGGAGTACAAAGGAACAATGTCCCATTGTGTACAAGAGTACAACCTTTTATGTTTTAGATTGTTATTTCAGTCTTTTTTTTATTGTTTCCATATGGAATATGAAATTGTTTAGTACTATCAAACTACTCATCACTGCTACATTAGTATAAGTAGTCTATCACTTAGTTAATGCACTATTGTGGCATATCCTGTTTTTCCTTCTCTTCCTTTTTCTGATATTAAAATATACTATAAGATTGGAGTGGATATAGGAAGAACCACATTTGAATCGATCCAGATTCAAGGCATCCGGTGCCATAGAGTCTGTTTTTTAGTATATTTCCACTGGTTATCAGACATGACAGCCTGGACTTTTTAGGCTGCATCTAGACTCAAGTAATTGGACTCCATTTAATATTGTTTACATTAATTGTACATTTATTTTATGTTTTGTCACTAGCACTATCTGCACTATCTGTTAGACCAGGGTGAGCAAACTTTTTATGCCGAGCACCCGCTTTGCATCCATGAAACTTCTCGTGCCCCCCCCCTGCCTGATGTAATCAAAATCACTAAAAATTAAAAAAAAGCTTTATAAACGGTATAACAATGTAATACAAATATGTCTAAAATACTTACATATTTCAACAGCTCGCGCTTGTGCAAATTGGCTGCGTCCACGCTGCTGCTGAATCGGTGACATCACAACCATCTAGTTTGGTTCGCACCGCTGCCATTCAATCACAACTCACACAGGCACAGCACGCATCTCAATCACTGCGTGCGCACACTTCGCACCTCTGCAGACAAACCCTCCTCACAACCTCACGCACTGCTACAGACACTCTCAAACTGCTGCGACATCTCACACTCTCACCACTGCTGCAGACACTCACACTGCTGCAGGACACTCACACTCACCGCTGCTGCATGACACTCTCAACACACACACACTGCTGGCATGACACCCACCCCCTTCCCCTGCTGTCGACACTCACACCCACTGCTGCAGACACCACCCACACACTGTGCAGACCTCTCACCACTGCTGCAGACACTCTCACACACTGCTGCCCGCGACCACTTTCTCCACACTGCTGCAGACACGCCTCACACACTTGCTGGCCACACCTCAACACACTGCTGCAGACACTCTCACACACTGCTGCAGACCACTCTGCACCACCACTGCTGCAGACACTCTCACACACTGCTGGCAGACACTCACACCCACACTGCTGGCGAGCACCTCTCCACTGCTGCGACACTCATCTGCAGACACTCACTCTTGTCATACACACCTCTCACGCGCTCGCTGCAGCCACTCTCAACCCACTGCTGCAGACACTCTCAACACTCTCACACTGCGTGCAGACAACTCTCACACACTGCTGGCAGACACTCTCACACACGGCTGCAGACACTCTCACACACTGCTGCAGACACTCCTCAACACAGCTGCAGACAACTCTCACCAGGGCACGATACACGGCTGCAGACACTCTCACACACACTCTTCACTACACTCTCACACACTGCTGGCAGACACTCTTCACACACACCACTGCTGCATAGGACACTCTCACACCTTCTGCAGACACTCTCGACACTCACGGCTGCAGACACTCTCACACACACTGCTGCAGACACTCTCACACACTGCTGTCAGACACTCAACACAACACACTGCTGCAGACACCAACATGTGCTCAGACACTGCTCTCTCTCGCTACACACACTCTGCTCACACGCTGCTTCAGACCACTGCTCAGCACAAACTGCTGCAACACTCTCACACACTTCTGCAGACAACCTCACCACGTGCTGCAGACACTTCTCACACACTGCTGCAGACATACACGCACACTCACACACACTGCTGCAGGACAACTCTCACACACTGCTTTCCGACACTCTCCCCACTGTCTTCAGACACTCTCACAGCACACTGCTGCAGACACTCCGCCACACACCTTCTGCACACTCCTCAGACCCTGCTGCAGACCTTCTCCTCTCAACACTCTCAACACTCTCACACACTTGCTGCAGACCCTCTCATACACTGCTGTCAGACACTCTCTCACACTGCTGCAGGACAACTCTCCCACACTGCTGCAGACACTCTCACACACTGCTGCATACAATCTCTCCCACTGCTTCAGACACTCTCACACAACTGCTTGCACACACTCTCACACACTGCTGTCCACGCCTCACCACACACACTGCTTCAAGACACCCAGACACTACTTGGCAGACGCAGACACTACTCTCACAGACCCTTGCTGCAGCACTCTCACACAAACATGCTAAGGCAAACACCAACACACTGCTGTGCAGACACTCAACTCACACACCACACTTACACTCTCCACACTGCGGTCAGCATCCTCACCAACTGCTGCAACAACTCTCCCAAACTTCGGCCCTCTCCCATGTTGGCGACACCTACACACAGGAGGGGCAGGCGGCCTCTGTGTGCCTCGAGCAGGCTCTCGCATGACAAGAATAAACAACAAAGCCTGCCCCCAAGCAGATCAGACTCTCACACAAGGCTGTCGACCACTCTCACACAGCAAGGCCCGCAACAACATAGCCACGGTAATCGAGACACCTTGGGACAGCTTATTCTGCATACTCCACTGCTGGAGACCCTCTGCACACCTTGCTGGCTACGTGTCTGCCGCACTCACCTGCGCAACCTCCACCGTCACACCATGCTGCGCCCTCTCACCTCGTTAGCTTGGGTGGGCGGCAACCCCACTGCACGGGCGGCAGTGTTTCGCCACAACACCGCGGGGTGCCCTGCGTCGGGAAGCAGAGCGTGCCGAGGCCAGACGGAGCACACCTGCCCACCGTGACTGCTTCACATGTTTGTCTCCACTTCTGCCGCGTCGTGTAGCAAGCCTCCCCCCGCAACAAACAGCAGCCACAGATTTTCACGCTCCACTTCCGGCACCCCCCTTTGACCCTAATACCGGCCCTGCGCAACCCATTTGGCACTGAGCCATCACAATTTTCTACAGGTATTACAGAATCGGATAAATAAATCAACCAAATCAGAAGCCCTAAATGGGTCTTACCTAGAAGAAATGGAAACAGCTGATATCTATAAATTTCATTCAATTTGTAAACTGCAAACCCCTTAGCCCATTAATATCTAGGAGTCCACATCACCAATAGCTGCAGGAACCTGTATAGAAGCGAAAACCCTAAATTATTACAGAAAACAACTGAAAGGAGATATTCAACATGTCTATGGAAGGGCAAAACTCCGAGAATTAAACGTGAAATTACTAGAAGCCAATTCTCAGGAAGAGGCGGCTTGGCGGTTACCTTACTTGTTAGTCATATTACAAAGCCTGCCCAATTACTGTGCAGTAGGGGGCAACACTCACCTCCAATTCCAAAAGATGGGTGGCCTGAGAGTGAATGGTTGCGCCTATAGGTTACCAATCTGATTTGGTCTCCTAAAAGAAAAATGCTTAAATCACTACGTGACCCACTTGCTTCTTCCTCATGACCAACTCTTTATGATATTGTCTTCCAAAGTTTAGAAGTTCCTCTGACTCCAAAAATTCGCTAATGACTTCCACTATTGGATAACTCTGACTTATGATCTGGGACTGGATAGCAAGTTTTAGAATTTGGATAAACAGAAAGGGTGTTTGTATATCAAGATCTGGAGGGTCGGATTGGCATCAAACAGTTGATCAAATTAAGTCAGACAAAGACAATCCCCACTCAGAATTCTTTAAGGTACTCCAATTCATGCTTTTATATCTATAAATTACGCTCCGCCCACCTTAACGATTTTTAAAAACACTGTATTTTTGAAACAGACACGAATGTACTAACCTCCAAATCTACTACAGGAAGTGACCTGTTTTCTGGGCTGAGTTACTCCTCGAAAACTCAATACACACGCTCCAGTAGGAGGCGGGCCCTAGGTGCAGGAGTTTGGAGGCAGTAAAGAAGGAATGTATATTTTCGGTCTCTCAAGAGTTCAAAATTGGCACGAATGAAGGAGAAGCGCATATAACGTCCTAATGATGTTGGTACCTTCTCCACTTAAACTATAATAAATTTGTTCCAGGTTACTTCCATGTGTGCCCCAAACAATGTGGTGAGCTAAGCGAACCTACTGGCACATGCTGGGTCTTTGCCCTCTGTGCAACCCTATGGAAACAAATTAAGATTGGTCTACAGTAGATTTTGGCCTCGACATCCCTGGAACCCTTGCTGTTCTTATTGAATGACCAATCGCTGGTGTTTTCCAGAACTATTCAAACTAGTTGCGCCCACTTGGCAACGGCAATGAGGTGCGAGTGGCACGCATTATGGAAAAAAAGACGAATTCTGATTTCTGTACTTTGGCCAAAATTAGGAAGACCAACATTTGTTTGTGTGGACAATGAGCGAAATTACAACGTCGTTAATGACACTGGCAATACATTCCAAAAGAGGTCTGTTGCCATGTGTTGGGCCCAGACAACACCCCCGAGAGTAATACCGTGTCCACAATATTGCTTTGATAGTTTAAATAAATGCGTTCTCTTTGGACTAGTTGCAGGAACACAAATAATAGGTGGCGGGAACGGGGGCTGCACATGAGGTTTAGAGTATTTAGAACCGCGAAAATAGAAGGTTTATTCCCGGAAGAGACCAAACGAGGACTCTCCATTCCCCTCCTCCTCTCCCCCTTCCCAACTGCCCTCCCCCCCCTTTCCCTTGTTAATTTGTACTTATGTTACCATTACTTTGTTCTTAATCATATGTTACTAAATTTATGTAATGGAATGTCCATGTATTCATAGTTCACAAAATTCAATACAAAATTTAAGTTATATCATATGTAAAAAAACTACTTACACCATCTTGTGGCTACCTTAGTGGCCATTTTCTTTTCAATGCTTACAAACTGCTAAAGCAAATAGGAATTACCCCTTACCCTACCCTAGCACTCCCAGGGGCATGTAACACACCCCCCTCCATCACCCAACAAACCCTCCCCAACAAACATAATGCCTTCTCCTCCCCCTCAGACTAATGGCCATTAGCCCTATTAGCCAGATGTGGGTTACTAGGGCTTTTGCGGGCATTCAAAAAACAAACAAAACAACAGACTTGCCATCACCAAGAAATACATTACAAATAATAAAACAAATACATCCAAATAACAAATAAAACACATGACTAGCTGATTCACTTGGGCTCCACGGGGTTAATATATACTTTAGTGTTTTTTTATGTATTTTGATCACCTACTCCAGGTTGGTTTACGATACAGTAATCTTGCCTATACATAGTATGGCCAAATATTGTCCTTAATATACATAGGTAAGATTAGAGTCTAATGCCGCCTTGATGTTACCGTTATGTTACAAAAAAAAAAAAGAATTGCTTATTTGGTCGTCATCTTGTTCTGATAAAATACCGTTTTTTGTGATGTCCGTAGCCGAATACTTATATTCGTCCATAAAAAATGAGTACTTTTTAGTAATTACGTATTATTAATGTACTGTATTGTGCACAAAAAAATAATTAAAAATGTTTGGGGGCCGATAATATACATAGTTTTTGTGCTCATTCAGATGTACAGGTATAGTTCTTCATATTAAAGCATAGAAAAAGGGAACATCACATGGTTTACACCAGTACCCATGGGTGAAGATGATTAGTAAGTAAGTTCAAGATCTATTCGATGTACACCTTCTCCTAGTGGCAATACTTGCAAATAAGGATCATAAAGAGCAGCTCTATAGTATCCGAATGGCAATGGCTTAAAAACATTCAAAACATATCATAATACAGCATACTGGCAATTGGGGAAGTCTCATTCACTTCTCAATAGTAATTCTACCTTCGGGGTAAAATGATCACAGTTGTATAGTAAGGGCAAAGATAATTAGTTAATTAGCACTATGTAAGAATATCTAAGCGTTCTTTGCTCCTAAACTATGTGTGGCGTATGTCCTAATTAGAGAAGTCGTGGAAAGGGTAGACAGTGTATAACACCAATTGGACTAATGCAAGATTACGAAATAGAACCATAAGGATAATTAAATTTAACTATAGAACCTTATTAAGTGTGATTGGGAAATATCTAGATTTAGTAAGCTCTCTACGTTATTTAAGGTTCAGCGCTCTGTGGTATAATAACATATGCAATGTAGGCTAATATATTAGCATGCAACCGAGTCCTAATGTACAGTTGGCACTGCTACCCTATTTAAGGGAGTCGTCAATAATATTAATACACTAGGCATAAAGCACTAAAGAAAGAAAAAGACATCGTGGATGGAAGTCAAATCTTACATTGTTCTAGGACTATGGACTCCCCTCGATAAAAGGACGGGGCTCATGAAAAACAATGAAAAATTTACTGTACACTATTACTAAGATCTGCTGACACAAGATCTAACGTGTTTGCTGCCAACATTATGTCACCCAAGATTTGTCATATATGACCCATAAATATAACAGGCAATGGAAGCACATTCCAACAAAAAAAATATATTGAAGCAATAGATGGGAACACATAACTGAAAAAATCACTTCTGCACCATGGTTGATCTTAGGGTGGTTATTAGGGGATAAGCCTTTGTCTCACAATAGGCGGCTCACCGTATAGAAGCTGCCTTACCCTACAGATGCACTGTAGATTTGAGAAGATAGGTATCCATTACCATAATCTATAGTAATCTGTAATCTAGACCTAACAGGGTAATGTGCATATGCAGTTAAAAAAATATATAAGGATATAGTATAGACCGACCTGGGGTCTTCCCTCGTAGTAAGTTGCCCATATCTACCCATCAAAGTGTTTAAAGGTATATTATCCGTACGTGGGTCAGTCTTCCATCTATAGAAAGGGGCCTATATCTACTATACCGTTGTACTGATTTACCAATCACTCCTGCCAATCGACGGTTTTTGGCATGAACCCTACCCTACCACTCAAGGTCGAACATTTGTATTATCCACGGTATTCAAGCAAGAATCAGAAAGCAATTACCACGCAAGTCAACAACCGTGAGGTATGGAACATGGCCAATACTCGCTCGGATAGCAGTGACCTTATCTCCCAGCCTTTTGCCGAATCCTACACCGCCTTCGATCTTTCTGCAGTCTTGTAGGCTGCACAGGGATGCGGCACAGAGAGGAAAAAAAAGCTGCTCTCTTCCTGCACTGCCTCATAGGCGATGGCACGTTGTTATTTTACTACATGTTTAATAACAGAATATGTAGCAGGGGGTCTTTGGGCAGCGCCTGATAGGTTCCTCATTACACGTGTATTTGGTGGGACACCTTGCGTTCCCGCCAGCGTTTAAGCATGCCCCAGTTGCTTATCAAGGAAATGACCAAAAGGAGAGCTAGAAGGGAATATCGTCTGTGCTTATTAAATATCTAGTCACGTGAGACGCGCAAGATTTAAACAACGGCGGTGGCTAACTTGCACCATATACCGGGTCCTTACTCAGGAAGCAGGTGTTCCCTGGACTGAAATTAATGCAGTTCTTGCTCCAGAAGTATCCCCTGCTACATACACTGTTATAATAGAATACACACAGCTTCATTACATACGGCCCTAGCCTCTGTGAAGCAATGAAGGGGTTAAACGCAGAGTACCTTGTTCCTCGGGTGCAGCGGTGGTTGGGTGAAGGGGAAGTTGTCCAGGGTGGGTGGATTAGACCGTAGGGAAAGTTGTGGAAGGAGTTTTAACGTACCACTACCATATGGTGGTAATCGTATGGTAATGAGTGATTATACCCCCTCCCGCTAACCCACCCGTAAAGGCCTAAACCCACCCACCTTCGGGCATCAATTCCCATCCGTCTTGGGGGTGGGGGTGTATCACACTCCACCCCCTGTACCCCAACAAAACATTAAACTACAACACCCTGCTACCACCCCACCAACCCCCCCTATCCCAAACAGCAACCCCCCCACCCAACACACATAGAGTTACAATATGGGCAAAATTGACCACTAACCACTAACCCCATAATAACTTAAGCATACTTACCTGCTCTATGACAGGTATTAACCCCCATTCTTCCCTTCTACCACCACCCACCTGGAGGCCTAACCACCCTCCCCAGGGCAACTAACACTCTCCCCCTGTACCCATTGATTGTCATAATGGTAAAACCATGCACTAATATGTGGCATGGGTTTACCACAAGACAATGAATGGGCAAGATACAATAAAAAAAAACAAGCACTGAATAAACGATATTACATTTCATACAAAAAGAAAATTGGGCCAATAACCAATTGATTGGACACAGTGGTAAACATGCCTGTTATATGGGCATGGGTTGCCACTCTGGCATGATCAGCACGCTAAAAAAACACAAAATAAACACTGAATTTAAATATAAACCAAGCATTTCCACATAAAGCACTATGTTACTGTGATAAAAACCATCCCACAATATGGGCATGGATTGCCACAACTGACAATAAATTGTCAACAAAAAAAAAACCATAACACAAAATCCAATACATTACAATGAAAGTAAAAACAAGCATTTCCAACACATTAATTGCTTGTCCATGTGGTTATCTACCTCAGAAAGGGGCACAGATAACACTTGGCATCAATGGCATCCTAAAGGGACAACGGTACAACACACTTAAAACCATACAATCAATCAATCACATGTGTTTCTTACCTTTGTTATCTTCTACCATCCTTCTTCTTAACCCTCGGTGTAGAATGTATCTCTCTTACATTTGACTTTGTAAAATCCACTTGCTACAACTAGATGACTTTAGCTCCCTTCCTGTAAAACCTCTCCCCTTCATCTCTAAGGCCCTTTGATCAAATATTTAATTGATAGACACACTTTCGTTTAATCCTCAGGACCTCGCTAGTTGGGTATACCAGAAGGTCTGAATGTTAGAGTGAGAACTTCTGTATACACTATAGATTCGTGAGGTTCTTGCGGAAAATATCAGTGACAATACGTATGTCCTGATTCTTCAATGCCAATTTTGAGATCTTTGAGTTTCTTAACGTACCATGAAAGTAAGTTTAGGGGTCATTGTGGTTGAGGACAATCGATGAAAACCTCAATCTCTCTCTGGTAGTGTCTTGCCACAGTATGATGATGTTGGTCGTGTACTTCAAACCACAACAAATTGACCCGTGACATCGAGTTTAACTCTCAGCAAAGACAAGCTCATTTTTTCCCTCCAGCCTAAGCAAGGTTCACATAGGAGGGTGCACAATCGCCCGGGCCCCTTGCTTGTACCTCTTCTCTGGCAGTAGAACTGATTTTTTTTCTTGTATAATAAAGGGACTCAAATCTCACCTGTGCAATATGGTGTTCGTATCACTGTAATATCTGGTATATATATATATATCTCTATATACATCTATATATATATATCTATCTATATCTATATATATAACTAGACTGTACCTCTATCGTATCTCTGAGGTCCGTGGGCACAGTTAAATCAAATCAAGGCTAAGACAAATATACATAAATTTGCAAGATTGGTTCACAAAGTGTCCCATATTCCCAATACAATAGGTCTCCCTGGGGATGAAGATTCCTGTGACTTTGTGAGTAATAAAATGTGGGGATGACTGGACATTTTGAGTTGAGGACCATCTCTAATGTGTTTCAGTAAAGGATAACCCTCAAAGAAATGCTGTAGTAGTCTATTTCTTTTTTACATTTCAAAGTAGTATCACATGTGAGAATTTGATAAACCATAAGGGGCCCCTCATTTTGAAGACCGCTCTTTTCATACTTAGTTTTTGTGCCAGAATAACACATACTGTCCCGTATCTGCAAGGGTATTATTTTTTCACTGTGGTCCATCTTCGAAGGTCCGTATAAGCACCTGCCCAATCTGTCTTGGTCAGATTACGCAAGTCCGGAATCAAACCTAACGTCTTTGTATATCGGCCGACACCATGTTAGAGAATAATTTTCACACCAGTAACAAGACTACTGGGGTTAAAAGGTGGACTTGGGTCTCACATGAGAAACAATTTTAGTTCCTAAGTACCTCTTCTTCTTCAACCTTCAAAAATTGAAGTCATACCTTGGATGACTTTTGAGTTCTTCACTATTCAAGTCTGAGTACTACAGAGGGTCCTACATCATGGTGTCATCTGTTCTAGAATGTTTTTTTAAATCCAGTAATTTTCCTACAGAAAGAGATTCAGGTCTTTGACCCCACTCAATGTATCTAATTTATGGGTGGGTTAAAAGGAGTAGGTCTTTCTCAAGATATTAGTCTGATCTTGCAAGAGGACTATGATCTGTTTAATTACAGTAAGTTGTTAGTAAGGCCTGTGTGTCACAGGTGCCGTGTCAACTGGTACTGATATCCCAATTCAATTGGCTGGTTTCCATATGACAGGTTTTTCCTTCTTTGTAAGGATTGTGACCTCATGAAAAAATTGAGGGAAGCCAGCCAATCAAGTAGTATATGCAACCCCCGTATAAGGATGACAATCATCAGAAAAAAATAGATGCCACACAATAGTACTCTCACCAACCGTAATTGGGAGATATACCATTTAAGAAGGCATCTATGCACGCCCCCATTCAAGTGTTTGGGAGTACCCATTGAAAGCTTCCCATTTATCTTTAAAGGTTGATGTCACTCTCTTTTAAGATTAATGTCCCAAAAATCTACAAACCGACAGCTGTCACATGTACTCCAAACCACAGATTGAGGGTGAACCAGGTGAATGCCTCACATGGTATATCTCCCATCCCATTGATAATGTGTCATCCATGCCGCATATTGGGGTCATGATTTACTCCTGTGCAATCAATGGGTACTGGGAGTGGGGGTAATTGCCTGGGAAGGGTGGTTATGCTTCCCAGATGGATTCAGGCGTGGGGGTTAACCCCTTAAAATTAACTTAGTGGTCTAAAAAGGTGATTAAGGGGGAGGATGATGAGGAGGTCGTCAATCCTGGCAGGAGAAAGAATAACTTTAATTTACTTTATGCTCTTTGATTTATGCACACCGGGTTGAGGGTGGCGATAAATTTAACATATCAATAGACGGAGGCCTTTTGGATATAATGAACTAAACAACCCTTCTCCAAATGGGCTTTCACATTGATTTGAAAACTGGGTCTTTTTTTAGTTATAAGGTACGTATCAATTGGATATTGGATTATCAGTGTATTTTTTGTTAATAGACATGGAGATATTAATTTTAGGTGTAAGACAAGCATCGTATTTCTGGAATTCGTTCCCCTTTTAATATCCCAGTTGTATTAAAAAAGTTTGGCTAATTTCTCTTATATATTTATGTTGTTTGGCCAGGTTAGTTCAATGTCAATTTTAGGGTCCTTGGTAGACGGAACGTTTCACAGAGGTACACTTAGGAGGCTTTTATAAGGTGGACATTATAATAAGGCTTATTGTGCCTTTCTTTTTTTATTATCAGGAAACACCAAACAGGGGGGGGGACAGACAAAGCTTTCCATTCACTTTGGAGTATATTCTAGTGAAAAAACACTATGCAAAATTAATTCACATCTCCCTATTCAGCTTTCTCGCTTTCTCTCAGCCCCCCAGCCGCCAAAACAGTCTCGCATGAAATAAGCAGATATAATCAGATCTCTTAATAATGAAAGTCTTTCTGTTTATCAGCTGTAGAGTAAGCTTCTCTGCTCTCCTGGACCGCACCCCGTGCGGCACAGAATATATTCTTGGCCATGTTTAAACCTTCTATTTTGTTTCTTGGAGGGAAAATCTTCTCAGTTCCCGGTTCAGTCTCTTCACTCAGGGTTTGTCAGCTTCAAGGTTTTGTAGTTTTTTTTTCCCGTTGTCTTAAATCAACTCTGCGTGTTTTTCTGACAGAGCTCAAGACATTTGATTCCTCCAAAGGTCAGCTGAACAATTGATCTAAGGATCAACTTCCTTGTCTCAAAGGCAGGCCTTTGTAGCAATCTTTCAGGCAGGTGGTGTTTAGTAATTAACTACCAACTGACTAGATTAAAGGCACCTTACTGAACAGGATAAGTCCCCTGTTACAGTCTACAATGAAGTTTTAATTTATAATGGTAACAGCATTTGGGTGCTCACATATCCTTTATGCCACCTATACTGCATTATAATTGTTTGTATTTTTCTAGTACTGTTTGGGTCATGTATTGTATTTTTTATGTAGTTTTTCCCTGTTACACATACCTCCCCTGTTTGGGGAAGCTCGGCTTACCACGGCCAAAGCCCATCCTTCTCCTCCACTCTCATTCTAGATTCTCTGTTACTTGAATTAGGAGTGGATGGAGGAAGAGAACTCCTCTGCCCGCCTGGGATTGGAGCCCTTTCCTTCTCCAGTTTATTTGTGTCTCCTCCCAAAGATTCTTGAGATCAGCACTCCTCAGTCCTCAAAAAACGAGGAGACTTTTTCCACATAAGTCCGTTTTAATATAGCGTGCGCGGTCTTGGATTTCGGTTTGTGTGTCGGGCACTCCTCTTTTTGTAGACAAAGTGTAATGGAACAGTTGTAAGAGCAGTTAGGACTAGCCTTAGAAGTTTTCTGCTCTTGAAGTGTTCTTTCTTGCTGCAGCTTCTTCTCCCACCACGGAGTCGCCATTTCAGCCTTCATCTATGATTCTTCCTGGCTTTGATTCTGCACTCCACCTCTGTTTTGTTGCCTGTTGGGCAGCTGTAGGTTGTTTGGCTAGTTCTTTCTTCTTTGGTGGCTCAAACTTCGTATTTTGTTTTGACGTTGGCATGGAGTCCCCACTCTCACTGTACCCCTTGTCCTTAATGGCATTAGATACTGTGGGATACTGGGGCTTGGGCAGAGCCAATACCTTTTTCCGTATTGGAAGGAATCTGTATCAGAGTCCTCCTTCATATTCTTGCGCTCTGTAAGTTTTGTCGTCAAGGTTGCCGCTGTCGTCTGTTTTCACCACCTTGGTGTACTTACTCAAGGGACTGGAACAGTCCTCTGTCTCTCCAGCTCTTGCTCCAGTTTCCTGAGCTTTCCACGTCCCTCTCATACAGATCACTGGTATCGAAGCTTTCCGTTCCAACAATGCTCTGAAGACACGCAGTTGCCTTTATTCGTCCTCATACTGCTCTTGGGGGCTCTGGGTTTCCGGACTTTCCTGCCAGCGGCTTGTACCTCTTTAGCAGCCTGCATTTTTTCTTCTCCTGTAGCGTTTTCTGCTTCTCCCTTAGCTACTGGGAGGTGTGTAACGCAGACTTGCAGTGTTCTGCGGCGGTGCTCTGCGTCAAACTTTTCCTTGACTTCTTCTGTTAACTTAAATTTTCTTCTTTCAGTTTTAGTTCTCTTTTTTATCTCGAATTTTCTCCCTTTTTCTGTCTCTGTATTCCTTCCAGGGCCTCTTTTCAGTCCTCCTTCCATTATGCACATCTGCTTTTTAGAATGACAATCTCCTGGTGTGAAACTTTCCTTGCTCTAGTTGTAGGGTCTGAAGCTCCTTCTGAGAGATTGGAGATCTGTTTTCAAGATTACCAATAGTTTCTCTTAGCAATGTCCAGCTCCTCAGTGAGACTGTGTAGTTTCCTTTCTGGAAACTTCCAGTCTGTGCGGCAGCTGTTGGTCTCATATTGTTAGCATCCAGTGCTCTGCTGTCGATTGTCTGAACTCTTTTGAGATAATTCCACTTCTAATCCGGACACTGTTGACCTCCTGTTGTGAGGCATTTCAGCTCTATACGAAAGTGTGAACCTCTACCTCTTTGCTAGAAGACTGGCAGCTGCTTCATTGCCTCCCTCATACTTCCGCTTTGCGTACCACATTTTATCAGATTGCTCTGTTGGCTTTTCATCATGGCAGAAATAGTAACGCATATGCATCAGCACATTTGCAGTTTCCTCAGTCTGTAGATCGTTTCCAATTCTGTTCCAGATTCAGAGTCACATTGTGAGCACCGCCACTGTAACTTAGCATTATCTGCTCTCTCAAGTTTCAATTGTTCTCGAGTGATCACACAGTCACCACCCTGGCAATTTTCAGGGCAATGCTTCAGGCTGTTCAATGGATCGTCAACTCACTGGTTCTCTCTGGCTCCGCTTTCCTTGGGATCTGGGTTGAGGGTTCTCACTGTTTGGCAAGAACCGACAGACACTTCGTTTGGGGGACACGACTTCTGCCTTGGGCCCTCGGTAAGTGAAGAACCCGCTTTTTTCTTTTTTCTCTCTCCTTTTGATTTGGATGACACCATCCCTTCAGATCTGGGGTATCCATCTTTCATTTGAAGTTTAGAGGCAGCGTCACTGTCCACCCAACGGCTTTTTTCTGCAACTGTAATAGCTGACGAAATATTCGGTGATCCAATGCTCCCGCTCCTGGTCTCCTTGCTGCTCAATTCGTCATCAAAGGGGGCGGTCTTTTCTGTTTCGTGCCAGTTCAGGCACCCCTCGGCATTCTTGGGGTGGTTTGTGGGTTGTGACTCGGTTTCGCGGTTTCCCCGGAAGAATGTCTTTTTCCTTTTAATTGGGACTGGAGGTGCCACTTTCATTGGGGTAAGGTTCTTACAGAACGCTTCAATCTGTCCTCCATTTTTTAGCTATCAGGTGTAATTTTCTTCCTGATCTCAGGAGGCGCTATTGCAGCTGTTCCACTGTATTTGCTAGAACCCCGCCTTGTGTAGGTCCAACAGTTTGGCATTTTTTTGTGCGTTTAGAGGTTTGTGCTCTCACGAGGCATCCTGTAAATATCTGTTTTTCTGGATAAGTTTTTACAATATCAGCAGTGCTGTGCATGCATTTTCCTCTTATCAGGTATACAAGATGTGCATTGCTAGGGTAAAAAAAGTCGATTTGCTTTACACCATTTCGTTGCTAGGTGCAAATTCCTCTCTTCAGCAACAGATTTGGTTTTCCTTTCTCCTGAGTTCCGTAATTTTCCAGTCTCATCTTTGGGTATTAATGGCATTCACACTTCACACTTTGGGTATCTGTTGTTTCCCCAAGATTACAGTTATAGGCAGACTTTTTTTTACTTGCAGAAAAACATTCTTGCAGTGGACTATTTCTTTCATCTCGCAGGTGTGACTCACCACTCCAGCAATTGGGTTGCTTTTTAAATACCTTTTCTTTCCCTTATAAGGGCAATTTTTTTACACTCAGCATTTGTTTTGCTAAAAATTCCCCGTGCTTCAGCACAGTCTTTGTATCATTTTCACACTTTTCTGCACTATATCTACTACCATCAACACTGGTCGACTAGCGTTGTGGCAACCTTTATTTGCAAAATTCATACCACCCCTATGGTTCAACCATCTGTATTCACTGCCTCATCGCGAAACTTTTTGAAAACAACAAACACCTATCCCTTTTTAGGGCTGCTCACTTCTTGAACCCTGACTATCAAGCTAGAAGGCAAAATCCCTATTTCAATGACCGTATTACACTTTGTGATAGCAATTAAATTTACCTGCGTCAGCAGTCTCTTGGATTGGGGAAAAGAGTCCATCTTTGGTTTTGTAAGTTTCAGTGCAGTGTAAGTTTCATCATCATCGTGTGTAATCATTTTAAACTCTGGCCTCTGCTGCTGATAGTTTTTTGTTTTTTTTTTTTCAAGTTGTGTTAGCATGTTTGTTCAGGCCAAAAGCATAACAAAAAATTTACATAAAAATCTCCGGTCCTTTTTAACTTAAAGACACCTCTTATCCCATTCTTCTGGACACCATATGTAGACGAACATTCACAGAGGTACAAATTAGGAGGCTTTAATAAGGTGGAAATTAATAATAAGGCTTTAATTGTGCCTTTTCTCCTTTTTATCATGAAAACATCCAAACAAGGGGGGGGACCAAGCTTCCATTCACTTGGGAGTATTTCTAGGTGAAAACACTATGCAATTAATTCACATCTCCCTCCTATCAAGAAGCATTTCTCTCAGCCCCAAAACATATAGCACTGACATAAGCAGATATAAGCAGTCTCTTACTAATGAAAGTCTTACTCGTTTATCAGCTGTGAGTAAGCTTCTCTTCTCCTCCTGGAACCGCAACCCTGCGGTGCACAGAAAATATCAGCGTCCAGTTTAAGAAGTCTTCTTTGGTTCTTGGAGGGAACATCTAAAATCTTCTCAGTCCTGGTTAAAGCCCCCTTCCTCAGGGGTTGTCAGCTCAGGTTTAAGTAGTTTTGCCTCTGTCTTGAATCAGCTCTGCGTGTTTCTGACATAGCTCAATACAATGTTGGATGCCTCCAAAGGTCAGCTCAAAAGTGAGCGTAATGATTTACTTCCGTCTCAAGTGCAGGCTTTTGTAAGCAATCTAATCAGGCAGGTGCTGTTTAAGTAATTACGAAACCACCTGCTAGATTAAAAAGTCACATTAACTGAACAGGTATAAGTCCCCTTCTACAGTCCTACAATGGAATGTTTAATTTAATAATGGTAATGCTTTGGTGCTTCAATATCCTTTAGCCACCCTATATGCACTTTATAATTGTTTGTATTTTTCTAGTACTGTTTGGGTCATGTATTGTATTTTTTATGGTAGTTTGTTGAGTGACATAGGCAGATGAGCATGGTTTTTACAATGAGTGCATTGCCTTTAATCACTCATCTACTTAATTTTTAATTGGTAAGTGGTATTTAATAGTAAGCCATGGGGCTCCTGCTAGTAACCCTTGAGGAAGTAGAATAGTGTTTCTAACTAAACGAGTAGGGTGGGTGTTATATTCACCCTTTGGACTGCACCAGAGGTTTTTGCAAATGCATTAGCTTGGTCGCAGTTTACTGGTATATCCGGGCAAGTGAAATTTCGTAGAAATCAACTTTAAATTAAGCACACCGCGGACACATGCTCCGGGAGGGCCGCGCGCCTACGGGTCGGGCAGAGGGAGGAGCATAAGGAGGGGATTAGCTACAACACTCGCTTCCATCGTGGCACCCCATAGAGACTGCTTCCTCCCCCCCCACAGGCACATCCCCGTTGTGTAGAGGGAGATCCGGTCAGTTAGGCCGGCGCTGCAGAGTGTTAATTCTGTTTTGACATCATCCCTCGATCTTACAATGTACACCCCCGCCTGTTATCACCCTGCTTCTTGTAAGTAGGGTTTTGATTTTACTCTCCGGATGATAGCTTGATCACTATTACCCCCCCTGCGGCCAATGTTTAATGGCATAGTTCATTATTATTTTAATAAATAACGTTTTGTCTGTCACCAAGAGTCTGTTTTAAATGTTTTATGTATAGTAATAGACTGTCATTACCGAGCATGTGTACGCTAATGATCTGTCTGTTTTGTCTTTTTTCTCGTTCGCATGGCTTTAAGCTTGAAATGATGTAATAATTATCATATTTGTTTTAATCACTGATTAGTTTGTAGGTACTTTAGCGCTTTAGTGGGTAGAGTCAAGAATTTTTCTTTTTTTAATATGCTGGTATATAATGTTTATTTTTCATGGGCAATTAGCTATTATCCAATCCTTGTAGAATATGGGATTGCTCTATTATGGTACTGTATGGTGTTGGGGAGGGGGGGTTGTAGAGGGGGTGGGTAGTAGGTGCTTTCATTGCTATTGGGGTTATTGCTCCCATTGAGGTCATATTAACCACCTGGCATCAATGGGTGTATTGGCTAGTATTGTGTTTTAAATGTTTATTTGGGGGTAAGGGTATGGGTGAAGGTGGTATTTTTGGCCTGTGATGGGTGTTTATAATGCCTACGGGTGGGTAGCATGAAGGGTTGCCCCCTTTATTACCTTAGCATAGTAACGCTAGTTAATGATGGGTTAACTTCTCTAGAGACATCCCCTGTAGGCATAATTTCCTACCACATGCCAAATCTACCTTCACCCACACCTCACCCCCAATAAACCGGCACTGGTTATTTAACCCCCTCCATACCTAGCGCTTACCCTAAGGTATGAGCTGCCTGAATGTATTTTTATCACATTGGATGGAAGAGAAGGTCCTCCAGAGCTGATATTAAATGCGTGCAGCGCCGGATACACCTTCAATCAGATTTCGTAAAAATACATTTTTTTCTTCTAAGTTTAAACCCGCAATCCCATCCCGCCACCCGAGGTGGTGAAAGGGAAATCTGTGAGTTGTTTTGCAAGTTTTTAGGCTCGATAATATAGTCTGAGCTTACTATAAAGCTCAATATCTCTCCAAAAATGCGAGTTGAAGTTGTTTTGAGCTTCCCACGGTGTGTCTGAGCGGGAGCGCTACAACGCGAAGGAGAAGCCCTTCTTGGACATTTTGGCATGCTATCAAACTTTATGATAGCTACACATGCCAAATCATTCAATAATGTCTCAAAATACTTGATGACTTGGTTATCAAGTTACTAGAATTGCCCCTGGTGCGAAGTGAAGCTTCCCATTCCTACACAGGCGACAGCGTTCTGTCAAGGAAGGGGTCTCTGCCACGTCCCATATTGGGAGAGGAAGAAAGAGCATATTGGTGATGCCATACCAAATCTTTTGATTTCAAATTGTGTGTGTATCATACAGAATATTATATATATATCTATATATTTTAGCATTTGATAAATAAATTATGTTTTGGTGGCACTGGCGATCAAGACTATAATATTGCCATACCAACTTGGTATAAGGGATAAGTGAACTGTTATCCAATTATTTCCAGAACCCACTGAGGAGCAGTCATTCAGACCAATCTAAATAAACCTTCAATTAAACCTGGATTGCATGGCGAATTAACAGGCCTGTATCAAACCTTCCTTTCCAAGGAAGGTTATAGAGAAAGTGGAGACCAAGCAACTGAAAGCTGTTCTACAAGCCATGAAATTTATGAAAACCAGTCCAGTCAAAATAGAGACGACGGGATAGACTTGAAACATTTTATGGTTCGTGTGCCTAAATGTTCGTGATGGCAAGGAAAAGACAGAAGTACTGTTTCGATCTAGCACCTTTATCTATACAGCATTTTGATACTGTGGACCATGGATCTTCAGGAGCGCCTGAGAATTTCTGTGGACTGGTGGGCACAGTTCTCAGCTTGTTCAGATCCTTTCTCACTGGCTGTTCACAGGAGTATCTTGTGTAGTGTACCCCTTTGCACTATGGCCAATTTTAAATGTGGGATGTCTAATCTCCTAGGTTGGCTCGCGTTACAGCTTGCCCCTAGTTGACATAATCAGACTGCAATGCCGGTGTTTAAATAACTGCTATGCCAGATGACACTCACTTTTCTTTGCACCAGGCACAAGTGCTTGTGGCCATGGATGCTCACCATTGGAAGACACAAGACTGCAGTTAGGGTTAACACACGGACTTTAAGGGCTTGAGAGATCCAGCCTGCAAACTCTGTCCATGTGCGGAACTTGGTGTTGTCTTGACTGCGACTTGACCCTTAAAAATCAGGTGGTCCAGTTCGTAATTAAATCATCTTCTTCCATTAAAGAAACATAGCCAGGATTAAGCACTTGAATCACACAGATGATTTTATACACGTGTGTCCATGATTGTGGTCCCCTGCCTAGACTAATGCAATAACCTTCCGGAAACAGAGCTGCAGCAATCTGCCCCGCCTGCAGCTGTGTCATAATGCTGGGCCAGTTGTTAAATACCAACCCGTTCCTTTGCCACCTTACACCTGTTCTCCATTCTGCTGCACTGCTGCTTGTGAAATGGTGAATTAAGTAAGTGACCAGGGTCCCAGCTACTGAAAGACTATAGTTCTGGTACACTCCCTTGCTCACTTTGATATGCAGATGAAGGACTCCAGAAAGTTTCCAGAATATTCCTTAACTTCTTTTGGCTAAACTTTTAGCTACACTTTGCTCCACTCTCTGGAACAGTCGCCTCATACATTTGAGTGCCCCTTATTTGGAAATCTATTAAAACACGGCCTCACCCAGTCTGTTACCAGTCATTTAATTAATGAACCACACCCTGTCAGGCATTTAATAACTACGGTACGCCCACTCCTGTATTGTATCTTTCCTTGTTTTTGGTGGTCTTGTTTATTACCCTTAATGTTGTTCCTTCATTTGTTTTTGTTTTTATACACTGTTAATACTTTGCGGGTCCCACTAGGGAGGAAGCACAATAATAGATAAAGTTATTAATTATTATTATTATTAGCTTACATCTGCTGTCGAAGTTGGTTTCAAAGGATCAACAAGAAGCCGAGCAAGGCAAATGATTTTGTTTGAAGGACGTGTTCAGTAAGTAAATACCTTGATATTTAATGTTTATCTGGGACTTGAATGAAGAAACTGAAAGTTGAATACCAACAGCTGCAAATTCCCAAAAAAAAATGGCCCCCCTCGTAACTGAGGTGTCTTAGCTGCAGCCAAGAAAGGACAGCAGCGCTGAGCCCCCCCCCCCCGCCGGCCCTAGAGCCTCCGGCATCTCAATGAGGATGTCTTTAGGGGGCTCAGCGCGCATCCGTCATGCGTGCCTCAGGATTTGGATTTTTCAGCCGACGCCAAAGCTGTTTTTTTCAGGCGCAAAGCGACGGCATGTCACATCACTGCGGCCGTGACGTCGGCACCGTTATGTTACGTCGGTGCGACTCGCAGGCTCCTGGCCCAGTGACGTCACTGCCCTCCTCCCCCGCCTCCCGACGGCTTCTCCGCCTGCATGTGCATGAATCGCTCGTGGCTTGATCATGGGAGCATCATCGTCCGCACAGCTCAGCGCTCTCACCTTCTATTGACGCGCCTTTGTGTAGTCCGGAGAAGAGGGAAATTTAAGCCCATAATGCACCTCATAAATAACATTTTGAAGGTTTGTTTTTGTGACAAGAAATCAGATTACCATAATTAACATACTATCAACAAAGCTACTTTCTTTTCCCAGGCCCATTTTTAAAAACCCATTATTTTGGGGTCATTGGTGGCAGGCGGGGCCTGTAGGCAAAGTCAGACATAGTCCACCATGCATTTTCAGGGTAAACCAAATGTTGAGCAGGGGTGTTTTATTTTCACAAGACAATTAAAAATTTGCGCACACTGTCCCTTTAAGGCAAAACACAAACTCATAAAAAGAATAGGGAGATCTTACTAAACATTCCAGGTCCCGATCTATCAGGCTTCTGCTTTTTCTAGTTCCCACCCCATAACCATATACCACAATATTTGGACCAATATTAAAGTCCTTATTTGTAATCCTTTGTATGTAATCTCTGTCCCTAGATAGTAGCTTGCCAGACAGCTCTGTAGTCTGAGTCAGCACATACTACAAGCAGTATCCTCCTTATCAAGCTGGTTGCCAGCTGTCTCAGCTACTTCCTGATGCCCCAAGTATTTCTTACTGGGTTAATCTTCTGAAGTGCTGGAATGAAGGACTCAATTATGCGCTTCCCAGGCATATTATCAGACCTGACTTCACCCTGTCAAGTCATCTGATGTCACATCTACTGTATGTGACACCCGTCCTTTTTGTGTCTTAGACCCAAGTTTCAAAGTTAACACGGCAGTCTCTTTGGAGAAGCAGATTTAATATCTTTCGGCATCACTGAGTACAAAATACTATATAAAATGATAAATAAAAACAATGAATTTAATAAATCAGTGCTTAAGCAGTGGCATATTAATGGATCAGATAAGTTAAGCACACAATTCCTATTTATTAAGCATGCTATTCAATGATGACGTGCTGGAAAACACTTTGCGGTCCTTTAAGTTATTAACATTATATAATTCAATTAAAACTTTCACACTTCAATAATCATTGAACCAGGGTCACGTTTTCATAACTATATCACCATTTGGGATTTTAGGTTTTTAAATGCCAATTAAATAAATAGCATGTCACTTCCCACGTTCTCACACAAGAAAATTGTTTGAGATTATTAAATGTGATAATATATAACTAGGGTTTGTGAGAATCCCATTTCCTTTATTGGTTATATATTTTTTTTTTTAAATGTAGCTTATGTTTCTTATGTACATTTTATGTGTTAAAGATTGTATATAACGAAAGGTTGGCTTGTATGGAAACTTTAATTGAAATGTTATGGAAAGATTTCTATGTAGGGAATGCAAATGAATATTTTTTGGAATTACACACTTTATCTAATGGTGTTATTGAGAATAAGAAAATGTTTTATGTGTTGTTTCATATATTAAAACAGAAATAGAGAAAGCACGTAATAGAATGGCGATGAAAATCTTCAGGGACTGATCTTGAATAGCAAAGAATGAGCCAGAATTAACTAGTCAACAGTGCGGACTTCTTCAAAAAAAAAAAAAAGAAAGAGGGCTCGGAAACATCATTCCTATAATCTGTGACTCTTTCCTTGTAAAATACAGAAGTCCACAATCGGACAGAGATAAAAAAGCAGCGTGGCGGGACCTGCAGACCAACATGGAACTTTTGCTCAGCAACTTCCTGTGCTGCCCTTAAAATAGGAGGCCTGCTAGGAACACTGGCGATAAACTGGGACCCCACAATAGTAGATTATGGGACCTATCACAAGCATGATACGCCACTTATCATCGCCTTATCCGCCAAAAAAAGCCTACACAGCGATTCCAAGAGATGAAGGAAACATATATGTTTCCTTCATCTCTTCTTTCTCCTATGTTAGTTTAATTTACTCTTTGACAAAGTCCCTTGTGGGATGAAACGTGTCAGAGGTTTCTAGTATCGTGATGTTTGTCCATTCTTTCAATAAATAGCCGTTTTTGTTAGAGCTGCGTTTTGGTCTTACCTACTCACCTCAGTGATTCTTAATGTCACCCCTCCCCCCAACCTGCTTTATTCGTCCACTAAGAACTGCAAGTTTGTTCATTCAAGTGCCTTACATGGGTGTTATTATTACTAAGGATCATCCTACGCTCTTTAGCCCTTGAGCACTGGTGGCAGATTACCCCTGCATTGCTTCTTCAAAATTATCACCTGGTTGCCCATTAGGTGAAAATAAGGTAAAAGATCGAAATGGTATCAAGGGATATTATACGTGTGCTAAATGCACAGCATGCAAATACAGTCTGAAAATTAAAAAATGCAAATCAAATGTCACAGCAAAGAAATATACAATAAAATCTCTTTACATAGTAAGTATGTAATATATGTACTAGAATGCCTGTGTGGCCTACAATATGTGCACCGCACAAGTAGGGCACTGCAAAAAAGACTAGGCGAGCGCATCTACAATATAACAAAGGGACTTGTAACCCATAATGTATCGAATAATTTTAGATTAATGCATGATCAGAGCCCAGAGGGTTTAAAATGTCATGCTATTGAATGTCCCACTACATGCTGGAGGGGAGGTGATAGATTGAATCAAATATCCAGGAGGGAGTCCTACTGGATTTTTTAAATAAAAACTTTTACCCCCCAGGGACTAAATGTTGAATTCGATCTAGCAGCATTTCTAAAGAACAAACTAGTTAGTTTGAATAAACATCTTCAAAGATACACTGGGGAGCAAGATCCAATACGAATATGTAATAATCAATCAGTGAATGAGAGAGTAGACGAGTCACAAGTAAAAATCTTGATGTGATTAGATGTGTACATGAGTAGAAATCTAAATTAAAAATTAAAAATGCAAATGAAAATAATTTAATATTGAATTATCCAATATTGAAATCATATAAAATTATTTGGAATATATATATAATATATATATATATATATATATATATATTATCATAATACTGAGTTAAGTTATGTTGAGTAAAAAAAGTGACAAAAACCCTCCACAGGAGCATACAGTTTATTTGCATATAATATATATATATATATATATACTTATATAATATATATATATTATATTATATATATAATATTATATATATAACTATATATAATATATATATATTACTATAACTATAATATATATATATATACAGTGGTCGACAAATCACCAAAAAAATCTCCTCGCCGACAAAAAAAATCTACTCGCCACCTAGTACCACACTGTGCTGCTTGGGACAATAGGAGCTCACCACGATGTAAATCACTCGCCCGGGGCGTGCAAATGTATAGGTTTGTAAACACTGTTATATATATATATTATATATATATATATTATATATTATATATATATATATATATTATATATATATATATATATAGTTCAAATCCATTTTGAATTGGCAAAAAATGTGTTAAGAAAGATCTGCAAATATTTTAAAAGATTCATAAAGATTAAGAAACTTGATATCCATACATTTATTAGATTCAATTAGATAGCTCTTGATAAATGTATAATTTATATAATTATTGATTGGTATTAAAATATATATACAGGCATACCCCGCATTAACGTACGCTATAGGTCCAGAGCATGTATGTAAAACGAAAATGTACTTAAAGTGAAGCACTACCTTTTTTCCACTTATTGATGCTTCGGTACAGGTAGGGAGCCGGTATTGCTGTTCAGGCCGTACTGACAGGCGCATGCGCAAGCTGCCGTTTGCCTATTGAGCGAGGGGAATCAGAGCATCACTACTACGGTGGTCTGTAGGGCAAAATAAGTGTCCGTACTCGCGAAGTGAGCATACGGACACAGTGTTATGGTGCTATTGAAAATATGTCCTTACTCGCGAGTGAAACTTAAAGTGAGTGTCCTTAAACCGGGGTATGCCTGTACCAACCGAAGTTGAGCAAAGGCACAATTAATAAAATGAAGTGCAATTAAATCAAGTGCAATAAGATGTACAATAAGAAAAAGTTTGGTATTTAGGTGATTATTTATTACTGAGTGAACAACTCGCTTTGGGCAAGCTATACAGTCAGGTTAGCAATCAAACAGGTTGGTTGTAGTTAAAGTTTATTGCTATATAGAATAAAATTAGTTTTAGTTTATAGTAGAGTAGTTTCAATCATACATGTATTAGTTTGCATACACACTACAAGTTAGTACACATAGTATTGGGATTTTCTAGTATTCTATTATTATGTACTGTTGAAATTGTTTGAGAGGTACTGTGATGAGCCATACTGTATAACTTTGTTAGTCATCTCTGTTCTAATCATGTTGCTTAGTGGTATAATATGTTGGGAAAGGATTTCATTTAGAAATAGAATTGATAATTGAAAGTGGTAGAAGTCAGAGTTCAGATGTAAAGAAATGACGTGTACGCATCAATCAGTGTTTTTTTATATTTCTTTGATAAAGCGCCTACCAGGCAAGAAACGCGTCAGAGGACCCTTTTTTTGCTACATTTTTGCTATTATGCACAATAAATATATTTTTATGTTTACCTGCCTCCAGCCCTATTTTCATTGCTGTGCTCAGCCTTCTATCCTATTTTTGATATGGACAGAAACATTTGCATAGACTGCTGAATTGAAAACGAAGGCGCTAAGACACAATTAACAATCATTATGTGTCACTAATTGATGATTAAGGAGTTTTACGAAAATAGCCTAATAACTAGCCTTGGATCATACCGCTGAGGAAGAGACCCGCATCCAGAGTCTTGAAACACGTAGGATGATTTGTGGTACAGCGAGGATCCCGTAGCCAGGATAAGCCGAAGTGGCATCATCAGGAGCCGCTGAGCGGCGACGAGTCGGAGGAGTCATGACCGCGAGGCCGATTAGAGGCACCAGCATCCAGCTTCAGCTACAGATTGGGGTCCAGATCGCCAGAGAAACCCACCAAATAAGGCGCATATTCTAGGAAACTTCAGTGAGTAGGATTCCAATTTTTACTCGGTGGAGTACAAAGGAACAATGTCCATTGTGTACAAGAGTACACCTTTTATGTTTTTAGATTGTTATTTCAGTCTTTTTTTTATTGTTTCCATATGGAATATGAAATTGGTTATGTACTATCAAACTACTCATCACTGATCATTAGTATAAGTAGTCTATCACTTAGTTAATGCACTATTGTGGCATATCCTGTTTTTTCTCTCTTCCTTTTTCTGAGATTTAAATATACTATGAAGATTGGAGTGGATATAGGAAGAACCACATTTGAATCGATCCAGATTCAAAGGCATCCAGGTGCCATAGAGGTCTGTTTTTTAGTATATTTTCCAACTGGTTATCAGACAGACAGCTGGACTTTTTAGGCTGCATCTAGAACTCAAGTAATTGGACTCCAATTTAATATTGTTTACATTAATTGTACATTTATTTTATGTTTTGTCACTAGCACTATCTGCACTATCTGTTAGACCAGGGGTGAGCAAACTTTTTATGCCGAGCACCCCTTTTCATCCATGAAACTTCTCGGGCCCCCCCTGCCTGATGTAATCAAAATCACATGAAAAATTAAAAAAAACTTTATTAAACGGTATACAATGTAAATACAAATATGTCTAAATACTTACATATTTCAACAGCTCGCGCTTGCAAAATTAGGCTGCGTCCACGCTGCTGCTGAGAGCGGTGACATCACCAACCATCCTAGTTTGCGCACCGCTGCATTCAATCACAACTCACACAGGCACAGCACGCATACTCAATCACTGCGTGCGCACACTTGCGCACTCTGCAGACACCCTCACACTCTCACGCACTGCTACAGACACTCTCAAACTGCTGCAGACACTCACACTCTCACACTGCTGCAGACACTCACACTGCTGCAGACACTCACACTCACACTGCTGCAGACACTCTCACACACACACTGCTGCAGACACACACACTTACACTGCTGCAGACACTCACACACTGCTGCAGACACACACACACTGCTGCAGACACTCTCACACACTGCTGCAGACACTCTCACCTCATCGTGTGAGAGTGTCTGCAGACTTAGAGTGGTGCGCATGTGTTTGTAGGTCCTGCAGCAGGTGAGAGTGTACTGCAGGGCAGTGTGAGGAGTGTCTGCAGCCGGTTGGGTTGGCGCAGAGTGTCGAGAGTGTGTGTTGCGCAGGTGGGTGAGTGTCTGCAGCATGTGTGAGAGTGTCTGCAGCAGTGTGAGTGAGGAGTGACTGCAGCAGTGTGAGAGAGTGTCTGTCAGTAGTGTCTGAGAGTGTCTGCAGCAGTGTGTGTGTGTGAGTGTCTGGAGTGTTGGTGAGATGTCGCAGCAGTGTGTGAGAGTGTCTGCAGCAGTGTGTGAGAGTGTTCGCAGCATGTGTGAGATGGTCCTGCATCAGTTGGGTGTGAGGTGTCTGCAGCAGTGTGGGTGATGAGAGTGTCTGCAGCAAGTGTCTGAGAGTGTTCTGCAGGCAGTGTGTGAGAGTGTCTGCAGCAGTGTGAGGAGAGTTTTCTGCAGCAGTGTTGAGAGTGTCTGTCCAGCATGTGGTGTGTGTGAGTGGTCTGCAGCAATGTGTGAGAGTGTCCTGCACAGTGTGAGAGAGTGTCTGCAGCAGTGTCTGAGAGTGTCCTGCAACAGTGTGTGTGTGTGAGTGTCTGCAGCAGTGTGTGAGAGTGTCTGCAGCAGTGTGGGAGAGTGTCTGCAGCAGTGTGTGTAGACGTGTCTGCAGCAGTGTGTAGGTGCGCACGTGTAGAGAGTGTCTGCAGCAGTGTTTGAGAGTGTCTGCAGCAGTTGTGTGTGTGAGTGGTCTGCAGCAGTGTGTGATGAGTGTTGCAGCAGTGTGTTGAGAGTGGTCTGCAGCAGTGTGTGAGAGTGTGCAGCGTGTGTGAGAGTGTCTGCAGCGGTGCGTGAGAGTGTCTGCAGCGGTGCGTGAGAGTGTCTGCAGCAGTGGTGTGAGTGTCTGCAGCGGTGCGTGAGAGTGTCTGCAGCGGTGTAAGAGTGTCTCAGCGTGTGAGAGATGCTGCGCCTGTGAGAGTGTCTGCAGCAGTGTGAGAGTGTCTGTGTCTGGCAGCAGTGTGAGAGGTGTGAGTGTCTGCAGCAGTGGGAGAGTTTCTGCAGCAGTGTGAGGGTGTCTGCAGCGGTGCGTGAGAGAGTGTCTGCAGCAGTGTGAGTGTCTGAGCAGTGTGTGTGGTGTGTGTGAGTGTTGCGCAGTGTGTGAGAGTGTCTGCAGCAGTGTGTGAGAGTGTCTGCAGCAGTGTGTGGAGAGTGTCTGCAGCAGTGTGTGAGAGTGCGGCAGCAGTGTGTGAGAGTGTCTGCAGTCAAGTGTGTGAGATGTCCTTCAGCATGTTGAGG
>WSYH01007960.1:0-31007 GCA_036426205.1 Ascaphus truei | reverse complement strand
CGTCACACCACCCAATCACCCCGTCACCCAATCACTAGGGGCGGGGTTGGGGGCAGGACTAGGGGCGGGGTTGGGGGCGGGGTTGGGGCAGGGTTGGGGCAGGGTTGGGGCGGGACTAGGTGGCGAGTAGATTTTTTGGTTGGGCGAGTAGATTTTTGGGTGATTTGTCGAACACTGTGTATATATATTCATTAATCAGCTATTAATCAGCTATTTACATCGACGAGCGCAATTGTCTTTAGCCATCAAGCCGACACTGCATCATTGCTGTACGGTCTTACAAAGACTATAATCTATATATTCATAATAAATGTGCTTACCGGCTCGGCGTCTGGAAGCAGGAATGCAAACCAACTAGGAATGGGTTACTGGATGCTTGCTCAAACACATGCTTCTCCGTCTGTACCCAGTCAATATCCTGAGAAAGAACACAATATCCCTCTTTTAGTGAAAACGTGACCTGCTTCAAATGAAGCGTGCAGCAAAAACAACATATAAGATGGAATTAAATTCACCAAAGACTTATAAACTTTCAGCACAGCAACGTTTTTGAGCTACTCCAATCAATTACAAACAATCTTACAAAGATGGAGCTTATAGTTCATTAGGTATGGGATGTAGGTGTAAAGATGTGTTCTTCTTCAAAAACTAAGGGCACGTCCATACACCCCACGATGGTGCCCGCGGCATGAACAAAAGGCCGTACTTCTATGAGGCAGGTCATAGAGCGCGCGTGATTCCTGGGCAGACAAAATAATTTGATTTTGTCACGCGACGACCGGGTCACGTGAGTGGTTCAGCCAATGAGGGCGACCCACTCACGTGATGTCACGGGCACGCCTCCCCCTCGCGTCTCCACCTCCCATAGGCCACGGATTGCCTCTTGGGCAGGCATGCACGACGCCACGTGCTCTGTCGCGCGCCTTCTATATCCGCGATCTAAGAGGAATTATAAACCTCCAGTATGCCTTGTAAAAAAACATATAATATAATCAGACAATTATTAAAAAGGTAGAAATGCTGTTACGTGCAATATTTGCTTATTCAATGCCCAAACCCCTAAAAACACTGATATTTCTTTAGTGCTGCATTACAAAGCGTAAGAGGGTAAAATCACTGTACAGAGCTTAATTTTATTCATTCTTGACACCTTGCCAAGTTTTATATTCTAGACAATCAGCTTTTAGAGTTTCTGTGAGATCAGCTCACAGGTAGGGTAGAGGAGTATGTATATCCACGCCGACTCTTCTCCGTCTTTGACGCCCTACTCAGACCACCCTCTGCTGCCTGTTCTTCTTCCTCCATCTCACCTCAGGACTTTGCAAACTATTTCAAGGAAAAGGTGGAATCCATACGTCAGGCCATCCCTTCTGTATCCTCCTCCCATCCTACACCTCTTCCTAACTCTCCTCCTGCATTCCTCGACTCTTTATCCGCTGTCACGGAGGAGGATGTGTCGCTGCTGATCGCCTCCTCTCCCTCTACCACTTGCCCTCTTGACCCCATTCCCTCCCATCTCCTAAAACCTCAGCTCCTACTATAATCCATACGCTCACACACATTTTTAACTCCTCCCTCTACTCTTGTACCTTTCCCTCTTCCTTCAAACATACAACAGTCATACCATTACTCAAAAACAGTAAGCTTGACCCTACCTGGCTTTCTATTTCTAACTATCAACCCATCTCCCTCCTGCCTTTTGCCTCTAAACTCCTTGAACGTTTTGTATTCTTTCGCATGCTCCATTTTCTCAACACCTATTCTCTCCTAGACTCTCTCCAATCTGGCTTCTACACTGCTCACTCCACTGAAACAGCCCTCACTAAAATAACTAATGACCTCCATGCTGCCAAAGACAGAGGTCATTACACTCTGCTCATATTACTCGACCTCTCTGCAGCATTTGATACGGTGGACCACCCTCTTCTCCTTCACATTCTCTTGGCATTCGTAACAAAGATCTATCCTGGATCTCCTCTTACTTCTCCCATCATACTTTCAGTGTCTCTTTTGCAAGTACCTCCTCCTCCTCTATCGATCTCTCTGTTGGGGTACCCCAGGGCTCTGTCCTGGGACCTCTTCTATTTTCTCTTTACACACTCTCTCTAGGTGACCTAATCACATCTCTTGGGTTCAAATATCACCTCTATGCTGATGACATACAAATTTACCTTTCTATCCCTGACCTTACACCTGCTGTATAGACTAAAGCAGATGTGCGCAAACCTTTTGAGCTGCGGCCCCCTTGCTCATTATTTTGGAGAAACAAATTATATTGATACTCCATAAAATGAAATCTCACTTTTACAGATAATGGAGAAACAATATATGAACTTGAATTATATTATTAAAGAACATTTTAAAACAGGATTGTAACAAAAAAAGATATACAGTATAGAACAAATGCATCTGGATCCCTAATGGGTTTAAAAATGTTTTAGTTCTCATTCTATGTTTATCCCTTTCGGCTGAAGTGTATCTAAAGAAAATATCCAATACATTTATTTTTGTAAAAGTGAGATTTCATTTCATGGAGTATCAATATCATTTGTTTCTCCAAAATAATGATTAAAGATTGATTATATGAATTAATTTTTTATAGATATTTGTAATATTGTTCATAATGTGGTCCACAGATAATCATTGAATTATATATTCTGATATAGTACTGTTACATTTTTTGTAAACTTTGTTTAGTTTATTATCTAATGAATTTTTCAGGGATATAGGTTTTTTTTTTTAGTAAATCTTGTGCATATATATTGTTTTTCTATATTATTACTTTTGGTATATAGTCTTGTTATTTGGTTATATGTCTTTCATATATCATACTAATGTTTTGTGTCCGGGTATGCGAAGTTTTCTTTTTGGCAGCATGTGTCTTTGCATATATCCTCCCACATTAGCTTTAGATCACCTGTGCATTAATCAACCTAGCATACTGATTGGTTCTTTTTTCATTGCTTTTCTGGGAGGTCCTATATCAAGACACAGGCTTTACTGTTACGTCACTCTTTGATAAAGCACTTGGCGTGTGAAACGCATTAGAGTGTCAGCTTTGGTACCATTTTCCATGTTTTTTAAGATCAAATAAACACTTCTTTTTGGTCATCCTGTTTTTTCTTTTGTGTTGGCTGTTCACCTGCATTTTTCTCCACCGTGGATATATCTCTCTTCTATATTATTTATGAAAAGTAGAAAGCTTACATTTAGACTATAATAGGAATAATCCCCTCAGAACACAGTATTACTGGCAAATAATGCCCTGGCTTGGTTAACAGCCCAAGGCAAACTCTTCCAGCCAGGCCATTATTGGCCAGTAATGCTCTGTCCTTCTGGGATTATTACTTAAATGAAGTATACGTTTTTCAAAATGATCATAGACCCACTGCAAGCCCTTCTGTCACTGAAGGCTGTTGACACAGAATTACTAAAACACTCTCAATTTTAATTCGCATCAGAACTAAAAATTTGATTCATTTGGTAAATGATGAAGCCGCCCCTTTTGGACATTGTATTTTGCAGAAAATTGAACGGTTTACTTCCTGAATATTCAAGAGGGCGCCCGCAGTCATCCAATAGGATGCCGAAACTTCATCAGTTGTAGCTTCCTAGTGTCCAGCTGGACCCATCGGATATGGCAGCCATTTTGATTTCTCGACCAGGACCTTTACCACAGGCAACTAAAACAGGGCGTCTTCGGAGCTACATTTTGGTGCTGTTCAGCTCTGCAGAACCCTCTGGTTCAAACATTTATTTATTTCAGTGAACGGGAGGAGGCGGGATTGCCGCTTTAAGATCCAGTGCTATGTTGAGCTCACAATTTCCCTAATTTTAAAATCGCTGACAGCCAACAAAACTGCATGTGATGGACGGTTTCCTTCCATGCACTGAAGCAATGGGAGGCTTCGCAAAACATGTCAGTTTATATTTAATGTTACTCTCTGTCCAGAGAGCTGGTTTTGAAAACCATTCTACACAAGGGAAAAAAAATAGAGGAAGTTACAGGCTTCTCGAAGAGGAATCAAATTTGTTTAGCAAATCCTTCCTATAGTTCAGTGCTAGATGATAAATATCCTCATAGTTAAAAGCATGTAAAAAAGACCGATACTGGGATTAAGGAGATAACTTGGAAGAAACGGACAAAAGATTTATTGTTGTAATTAAAGCAACACTAAAAACACACTATTATCCGTCCAGAAGAGACAGGGGCAGTTTTGTTCCTGCTAATGTATATGTATAACAGATTAGACACGGATTACCATATCAAGCACTTTACCACCAACTTGATCCATTATCTTTGCCTTGGGTTTAGCCAAATAAACATGTCTTCACTTCTAGGATGATAGATCTAGCAGAAGGCATAGTTGGATCTTATTGATTTAAAAAAAAATGCTGTTCACAAATGGTGTTGAGCACATTATGAAATCGGAGTAAGAGCGTTTCTAAACATTGTCAAGAGTTCTCGGAGAATCCATCATTAAAATGTCATAATAAAGCTTACTTGCAGCCTAGATACTGCTCTCCTTCCCACCTACATATGCATCACATTTCTTAGCCCATTTCTAATACAGGGGTGGGCTCGTCTTCAAGGGTCACCAACAGGTCAAGTTTTCAGGATATCCCTGCTTTAGTACAGGTGGTGCAGTCTTCGACTGAGCAACGGATTGAGCCGCCTGTGCTGAAGCAGGGATATCCTGAAAACCTTACCTGTTGGTGGCCCTTGAGGACTGGAGTTCACCACCCCTGCACTAATCTCAATTCTTCAAGTTTCCATAATGAAAGTGTTTCCGCACCATTAAAGCAGCAGTCCTTGCTGATCGCCCCCCTTTTTTTTTTTGCATTTTATTTTTGTTACTTTAAGAGCTCTCTCCTAGACCTTTTCTTTCCCTTTAAATGTTTTTTTTTTATTGGAGAAAGTTTCATGTGTTTGATACAGAAAGGAAAACATTTCACATTACAGAGGTTATTACATCCAATCTCACCTAGGTAAGTCTTTGCTGTAAATACATATACTGTACCAACGTACATGCCATATACTAAACGCAAGCTTGTTACTCAACCTTTTATTGTCTTGCTTTTGCTCTGTTTGCACAGAGTATTCCTCGTGTTTCCTCTATTTATTTAGATTAGAAACTTTTTTCCCTCTTATTTTTTGTTAACGGACAACTTTTAATCTAAAACCAAAACTCCCCCCTCCCCTCTCCTCCGTGGGTAATAACATTTGGTTTTTAACTGTTATATCTGACCTTATTATTTAACAGACAGGTTGCGAGCATTAATTCTTGCCCTTTTCTAAGCCGCTTTTTTTTTTTTTTTTAATCGGATGCTCCGTTCAGAAAAGAAGCGTAAAAAATGAAATGAAAATGAAAATTAAGATTTCCCCCAGAGCTTAATGCAGGATAAAAGGTTACAATGGTAACCCCAGAAACTAGAGATATATAAATCATGTTTAAAATGTTTAGCAGGACATGTTCGGGGAGCACTAAACCAGCATAGACGTTAAACTCAAAGGCTTCCGGCGGGATTACTGCTGTAAGGAAGTGGTGTATACTTTCATATTCTCTATTCCTTTTGTACTATAACTGGTACCATCCAACAGACTGTGCACACCAACATTACGTCATAGACCATTACTGCATTTGCATTGATTACTACTTAATTGTAGAAAGCTGTTATGACCACATTGCAGAGCATCCAATCGCAGCGATTTCATGGCTCACAACATACCTCGTCGTCATGTACAAGCTCTTTCTTCACTACTTTCATGGCATACACCTGGTCGTTCTTTTTTAACCGCACCAGAAGAACTTTGGCATAGCTTCCCCTTCCGATCACTCGGATAAGATCAAAGTCCGGAAGTCCCAATCCCTGCGAGATCTTAATTCCATCCATACCATCAATGACTGGTTTAAGGTCCTGGAGAGAGTAAGGAGGTGTTGGTGCTTTGGATAGCAATGAATACACAAAGTTCAGCTTGACCAGGAATTGTCCTTGATATACACCACTAAAGCAATGTGGCTAGCCTGTAACAGTCTAACTCTCATAGACAAGGCCAACATAATAATCCTTTATAAGAGACCAATACGATTATACCAACAACCGTCTCATATCAGCCATTTTATTTTTTTGAAAATGTTCATCCAAATTGATAAACAGATTATGTGTTTGCAATCTGCGGGGTAACTACTAGGCAACAATGGGCATCAAAAACGGAAACAGGTCATATTCAAAGCAAGATCAATTTTAACGATTAAGTAGTAATTACTCTACTTTCCCTGACTGTTAAGTAGTCTCTCCCTTGAAGATTGGTGCAGCGTCACACTTCATACAGTGCGAATGTTGCAGCTAATGAATTTTAGGGCTATGTGCATGGAAAGGACCACAAAAGGATTCATGGCTTCAAACTATGAAGGTACATTGTTTCTTAGGAATGTTATAATAATGTAAAAAGGGGGAAACCCTTTAATACAGAGTGCAGCACAGATTCATACACTAGGGTCCATCAATAGGAATCAGACTCCTTTGCACTATATCTACCAGATGGCGAAATGAAGATGTGATTAATAAAGCAACCGGGGCAACTTGCACTGGCCTCAAGTAGTCTCAAAATAATAAAAGTATAAAGTCATTTGAACATGTGATCTGGGAAACATGTTATCACAGCTCTCCTGTAATATCAAATGAATAATAACTCCCCCACTTACCTCAGAACCATCGTTACGTATTTCATGTTTTCGGTTTGGTGGGATAATGGAAACTATAAAGAAATTCAAAGCAAAAAAGGAGTACAGTAGTTTGATATTACACTCTGTTTTTTCCATGCCATTTTTACTACACAGCATTAACTTAACTCCGTGACTATTGGTTCAGGACCATTTAGCAACGATTACTGGCATTGGTACATGGCTGAATGCATTCATTATACGATTATATGATTGTCACGTATATTACTGCTGTGAAGCGCTATGTACATTAATTGCGCTATATAAATAAAGACATACATACAATATACAATAACTTCCCCACCGACCATTGTTTCATAATGTAAATTACCTCTTTTAGTTAAGCCAAAGTAGGATCTCAAGACTAAATACAAAAACCACAATTACAAATAATATACAATATACACTGATTTATTTAGGGTATCATAACTGACAGTATTGGGAATGGGGCTGTAATTTGAAAGGTGTATTTCAAAAATTCCCAATAGTGCCAAATTTTAGGAGCCCCACATAATATTTTTTTACATCAATATCTAGCCAAAATAATAAAAAAAAACTACTAAACACAGTCACAATGTAGCATGTACACACACACTTTTTTTTTAAAGTCACAAATCTGACTTTGTGGTACTGTGCCTTTAACCAAGTGACATCTACACATCTTTCCGTTACAATAAGGTCTTAAAGCAGCAAAACGTGAAAGATCTTATATGGTTTCTTTTTAATAAATCAGTTCTGTACTATTAGGTACTTTCTGCATTTTGTTTTTAACTCCTGTAATTTTTAATGATTTTTTACAAATGTACTGACAATCCTTTGCCCAACTCCTGAACCAAGGATCTCTCAGCAGTAAGTCCACGGGGATCCTGCTCTGGGGAACTCTCCGTACGTATTGGCAAGCATGCTTATTTCACTCTAGGGAAACTCCACTCCAGCTATTTCCATGTTTTTTTTATATTGCTAAAATGCTTATAAAGATGACATTGTTTATTTTTCCCCCATATGTGATATGGGAAGAAAAAACACAACTAAATACAGCTGGCAGGTGTTGAACAACAGTGGTACAAAATCACTACGCCATGTTAACTCTTTTATTATTATTTTTTTAAGTTTAATACCTTTCAAATCCATTTAGACAGGAAAGTTACATCTTACCAAAATGTACAAATAATACTATTCAATTACATTTCTGAACTATTACCATTTACTGAATGTATAAGTGATTTATATATGCTGGAAACACAACCTACTTCCATCAGATTCTTCGGAGGGAAGATCAACTTCATCATTTTTGTCATCTACTTGCGGCTCTTGGGAAGGCATGACCGAATCCTGTTAGAAACGCACACAAGTTGCAGGTTCAATACTCTGATAGTCTCATTATATGATGTACACACTCCCTAAGCCTTCTCTTGAAGGCAGAACCCTTTTCTGGCTTCCTTTATTGGTTCTAGATGCTGTATTAATATGCTGCACCTCATAATGAGCATGAACAGCTCAAAACTCCTCTTCAAACCTTTTAGAAGAGGTTCATGTTCTGGCAAATATAAGAACAGGAGCAGTACTGTATGTGTACTGCATCATAAGAGCCCCAGAGCTCATCAAGGCGTCTGGCACTTAGATGCCTGATCAGTGCACATCTTGATTATTAATGCACTTTTCACCCCATTCAGTGCTTGGGGGGTAGGGCAGCGATGCATGGGTCTGTAACATATTAAGAGCCCTCCTGCACACAAGGGATAAAAATTAATGAAACTGAAAACAGAGGTTCATTAAAATGACCCTAACAATAATACTTGTTATAGTTGTCTAAACCTGCCATATCTTTCGCTATGGCTTCTTCTACATGAAAATACTTTGAAACTAGTTAACCTCTATGCATAAAGCATTTGTGATTCTTGTCTCCAACATTCTGATATGTGACTTGCTTCTTTATATTTTATAGTCTAGGTTTTTTGTAAACGTGTGTATTGTACATGGGATTTCTAAAAACAAAAAAACAAAAGGAGACCAAAGCAATGGAGAAATGTATTTGCAATGAAAAACAGAAGCTAAACTTCTCCAAAAAGAATATGATTATATCCATTACATCCGTTCGAGCCAATCAGAATGATTTGTGACAAAGTTTCATGCATGAAGCACTTTTTATGCAAAATAATACGACTTGTAAACCTTACTGATTAAAGCAGTTTGATTAATGGTCTAGTTATTTTGTGACAATTGACAACAGGACTCCATAGTGTACCAAGATTATAAATACTTAGCAGTACAGAGTGTTAAATTAACAGCATGTGAAGTGTACAGTATGTTAGTCAGGACAACGATCAATTGCAGATGAAACTAGTAAACCTTTCAAAGTCCTACATACACCAGCAGTACTTTCTAAATCATTGAAGTCTGGCTTCCTTTCACAGGTTGCAATTGAGAGATCACACAGAATTCTATGCAAACCATTTGAAAGCCAGGAATGTACAATAGCTCAGAGTAACACAATATACTACCACTTTTCTCCCAACCTCTAATACAGTAAGCACCAAACTGGTAGAAACCACCCCCCATAAAAAGGCACCAGATTCATCAGTAATTAGATCTTGAATTATCTGTACATCATTATTTATAATATATGCATCCTTTACACTAGCAGAATCATTTGGGTCAAATTCAAACCTAATCTTTGCCTTCAGCTTTCAATAAAAATGTGAAGATCGAACATATCCTGAATAATGGATTATGTCCTGGGTTATGGTTAAGTAAATACTAGTAAGTAATTTACAACCGGGAACAGCAGAATACTCTGTCTGAAAGGTAGGATGTGAACTTATACCATACTGATTTAATAAAACTCACCATATGCTTTTTACAAGTCGGTGGGACGAGTATGTGACAACGTTTATGGACAAGCAGTTTGCAGTTGATACACTTGTAGCCTTGCCTTCCAAGGCCCCATATCCGTTCACTGCACTGGCCACAGTAGGCTTTCTGGGGGAAAAAACAAATACAGACAAGAACACAATAAAGGTTATAATTATATCTTGATATGCCATTCTATTAGCTAAAGGTTACTTGTGCCTCGACATCAAAACAAAGGGTTTTACAAGTCTGAGCAGAGGGAGAGATGAAGAGATCCACCATTAACAACATAAAAGGGAAATGTCATTTGACATGCAATGTATTATAGAAAATATGACTGGAACCCCCCTTGGTAGTACTCAGAGGCTGTATTGTTATCAGACGTTCCAAGTGAATAAAAAATAAAAACCCCTCTTCTTGCTCATGTTTCCTGTAGTAATGGTTATGCCAATTTGACGGTGATGCTTACAGCTGTCTGTTTTTGCTTTTCTATTTGTAAAGGAATTTTATTAGAGTAGTGAGTGGAGAACCTTTTGTGTTGTTGGTCTTGGGGTGTGCCATTTCTGCTATCTATTACTTAGCCTTTAGGGCTAACTTACTGAATGTCAAAATTAACTCTGGCGTGTTCTGTAGTTACAACTTAGTAACATATCATGTCTTGTACAATTTGCCAAATTCGACTAATATTGCATTTACTTTCCCTTCTTACAATGTGCGTGTTCTCGAGAGACCAGTTGAATTCAATGAAAGTGTTCTTTTTTTCCTGCCTTGTCCTTTCCCTACCCTGCTGGTCTTCACTTTTCATCATTACACAATACCCTACCTGGAATGATCCATGCTATGTATGTCAAAGTGAAGATACAGGAGACATCAATCATCCCACATCCTCTCTCTTGGCCTAAAGATTAAACCGCGCTAATCTTGCTTTATAAATTGTGACATGCCAGCTGCATTATGGAGACCAAGAAATTACATTACAAAACAAGAAAGGTCTGAGAGTCTCCTATGCATTTGTTCCAGCCACTAGACCACACCTGAAATTACAGTGGCCCACTATCTGTTCTCATCAGCTTATCAGGACTGTAAATGAGCAACTTCAAAAACAACAACTAAAAGAAACCGTAAATACATTATCCACTAAGGAACAGATGATAACTACTGTAAGGTAATATTTATCACACAAAACTATCCTTCAATATAGTACCCAATCAGGCCCAGTGAATGCAAAGAATGTGCTGAATACAAATAAAGATCTTGTATCTACATACCACATAAGGCACAGAAAATAGATTTAAGCATCTAAACATCATTTTCCTACATCATGCCCTGCCGATCCCACCCCTGCCTGTACATTATCCAAGGATGTGTGACCTTCCAGTCAATATGTACTGAATTACAGTGCGCAGCCTAGAAAAACAGACAAGAACATTTATATACATTTTTGTTTCCCCTCGGTACACAGGAAAGGCAGGCACACAATGCAGCTCAGAGCTGCTAAACGCAGCCTTCCCATGAATCACTTACTCTGTTAAAGCGTTTGGCTTGAAACAGATGCCCATTCACTCGGTAGAGCTTCCTCCATCTTCTGGCCCCTCGTCGGTAGATTGATTCTAGGAAGAAAATAAATGTGTAAAGAAGCAGCATACTAAGACAGCGGTGCCAGGCACGCAACTGCAAGCTGCCTAACCACTGGGAAAACAATCCAGATTTTTTTTTTTTTTTTTTTTAATAATCAATGCAGAGCACTGATGCTCGCAAGAAGATCACTTCTATAACCAGAGCAAAGCTTTCCATGGCAGGTTCCAGAGGAAGGGCTTTCGGCAATCGCTTCTTTTTTCCTTCTGACACCCTCCCCCCCACCATCACATCCTCACATGACTATTCTTGTTACAGGCCTTTCTAGCACACTTGCCGGTGGGGAAACAGGTGAAATATATATATAGAGAGAGAGAGAGGCCATGATATTAAAGAAGCAGCACTGGCATGGACAAATGACCCCTTTAGAGGGACTCCTAATTAAAGCAAATTATTTCTAACACCTGCTGCCATCTCAAAAGTCTTATTACATTAAGAACAAATCTCAGCATGAGAAATGTCTTTCTTTCATCAGTAAAATGGATGTTAACAAGAATTTTTTTCATGACGCATATTAAATAAAATAAAAAGCTTTTTGATACAAAATATCTAGCAGCAGCAGGATATTAAACCGTGATATACACAGTATTGAAGAGCAGCAATCTCCCCAATGTGTTTTTTTGTTTGTTTGTTTGTCTTTATTTATTTTTTAACAGGGTGGAAACCAGGGGGCTGCTATATTTTCATCTCCGTTCCATAGATACTTACCAGTTTAGTCACCGGTTTTAAATCGCACTCCAGGTGAAATAAAATGGTGGCCAAATCTCCCTGGTTTGCTTTGCGAACTGTTCTGGGGCCCCTGTTTGTTTTTCCCCTGTGCTGTGGCTGCTGTCCCTCTCAGTGTTTATGTAGTTACAAATGTAACTCCCTTCTCTGGCTTCTTAGTCTGTTGCCTAGCAACTCTTCCACTGGCCTCTGCATGGTATGATCCGGGACCCCTGGCTCCTGGCCTCACCCCTGCATGTCAGGTCATATCTCCTTCCTTTTCAAGCCAGCAGCCAATGTGAGTAGTCACACCTCACAGGTTTCCCCAGAACAAAGCGTTGCCTTTTCACCTTCCTCTCATAAATGGTACCTCCCAGTTGTTATCTTAAGCTTTCTGTTACCCCCTCCAATAAAGTTACAGAAAATAAGAAGGGCTCTGTGTGCATTTGAAGGGGATGAATTTAACTGCCTGATCTTACTCATTAGCTACAGTGAGCCTGGGCCTGAACTCGAGCCAATAGGAAGCCGCAATATCATCCAATTGTAGGTTCCTATTGGACGGCCATTTTAATCCCCATGAAAAACCAGCAAGTAAAGCCGGTAACTTCACTCCCAAGTATATTGGGAACTGCAGGGTTCCTGGAGCTGAAAATGGCGTGTTTAGGCTTCAGATGAGCGTAGAATTGCTGCTTTAAGAGTGTTTTGATGAGATGAGGTGCATCTGTTGGATTTCGGAAGGTAAGACCAGTCATGTGGTTAACCTTAGGACCGTTATGCCACAATTCATTCCACATACACACACACACACACACACACACACACACACACACACACACACACACACACACACACACACGTGATGCAGTTACAAAGCTACCTATGTAATGTAACACTGGAGTTGGGACAGTGATCTCTGATTTGTGATGTCATTTATAACACTAAGGGCCTCATTCAGAAAGTGTTCATAAGCCCCATATCAAGCACTTATCACCCAAAATGCCTACTGCTATTCAGTAAGCAGTGATAAGTGGGTGATAAAAGACTGAATTGCTCAAAAAAAATTGGTCATAAAAAAAATCACTGAGGCAGCGGTGATAAGCCACTTATCACCACTTTTCGGCATGTTCATAAACTCGTGCAATTCTAGTAGCAGTGATTTGGCTATGAACGCCTATCACCGCTCTAGAATGGTGATTTTATCCCAAAATTCTCACGCCAGAAAAAGTTGGCTTAAAGGTGTTGAAAACCTGCAGAGAAGCGGCGAGACGGGACTTAGAAAAAAATGCATTTTTCCTGCATAGGATTGATGCCGGGAATCTCTGGAGCTGATATCCATTAATATTACAGTAGCACCAGAGACCCCTGGCATGAATCCTGTGCAATAAAAATGCATTTACAGTAAACTTCATTGCCATAGCGGATAGCCTCAGGGACCCTCTACTTCCCGAGATACAGGCCTCGTAATGGGGGGCCAGTATCTCCTATGCATTTAAATGTCCGCGTCACGTGATCATGGAATAAAATGCATAGGAGATACCGGCACCCCATAACTGTGCCTGTATCTCGGAAAGTATGGGGTCCCTCAGGCTGAAACCAATGCGGTTCAGCTCAGGAGACTCCCTGCTCATCTAAACTATTAACAAAATTAAAATTTATACACATACATTTCGGGCGATATTTGCACAGGGAGAGACGGCTCTCTCAGAGCAGCTCCCTCTGCAGAAGATACAACTCGCCGGGTAAGGCCTTTTCAGAGGGTCATTCATCAGATCACCGGCTTATCACCCGTTTTGTGAATTTTGCTATGACAGGTAATGAAGGCTTTCTGAATACCGTGATAGCAACGTTCATAAAAAGGGTGATTTAAATGGTCCGGTGGCTTTTTTTATGAACCTTCTCTGAATGAGGCTCCAAGAGGCCTATTCTAGTAGTTGTGAAAAGTGCATATCCATGCAGGAAATAGCCCCTTTCCATTGAATATGCAGCTCACTGTATTCTAAAAGCCCTTCTCGCGCTACCTAACACCCGCCAGGTTACACCAGATCTTCCCGAGCTCCACAAATATTTGCTGGAGAGGATATGGCCAGGTAGGAGACATATCTCACATTTTGTGGTCCTGGCCCAAGATCCAGAAATACTGGGAAATGGTGGGGAAACTAATAGGTGACATAGTGGGGATCCCCATCCCGATGAATCCAGTGATCTTTATACTAGCCAAACCAGTTAGAAATATCAACCGTTCAACCAATAAATTAATCACACATATCAGACAGCGAGCCGCTGTGAGGATAAAATGGAAACATCCCAATCCCCCCTTCAAAGAACATGGTGATTAGATGAGTCAATGAAGTTATGACAATGGATAAACTAACTGCCCTGTTGAATCAGAAAATCAAAGCTTTCCATAAGACTTGGGAACCTTAGATTGGCAGATAGGGACATGGGAGGAAGAGATTGGAGATCTGAGCAGGGAGAACTCTGTAGGAGGCAAGATTATTCTGAGTTTGAATACTGGTGGCAAAACTCCCCCTTCCCTCCATCCCTCCCCTTTTCACAAGATGCGACAGATAGATAAAGTTAATATCCAGGTTATCAGTCCGGATGTGAAAAGCAGACAAACCCAGAAACCTCAAAAAAGAATATTATATATGCGAGTCAACCATGATGGTCCAGATAACATATTTCCTGCCTCAGACATGATAACCTTAAACAAATATAAAGAAAAAAAAGACAATATGAGAATGTAAAGATTTTATGTATCCTCTGTTTAATAATATAAGCACAAGTGGTACAAATAAAGTGAAATGTTTATTTGCTAACCTCTCCCTTCCCCCCTCTTTTCTTTTTGTACCCAATGTATGAAATACTGAAATAGAAAGTTTAAAAATAAAAGCCTATCTTGCATGTCCAAATTGTGCGAGTATGGCTTTTTTATATACAATTTAATTCTGGGTCTGCAAATCCATGCGATATGGCCAAAATGTCTAAATCTCTCTCATATTGTCAATTCAGTGGTATTCTAGTTAAGCCCAAAATGCAAAACCAGGTGGCAAATTTGATTTGCCACCTCAAGGTTGGCGAGATTGACCCAATAGATGCCAGATTAGCCATTTTACCTCTGCTGGGCTGTGACTCCCTAATTAAATTACCTTTTTCATGCCCTTGTCTAACTTTTCCCATGTACAGTCTACTGAATTACTGCAAACTTTACCAATCATTAATGCCCAGGCTTGAGGAATTGAAGGTCCAATGTGAGGTTGAGGGCCTTTAACCGAGTCAGGGCATTATTGGCCAGTAATACCCTTTTCTTTGTGGATTATTAATATAATAGTTGAAACGTATATGTTATATGATTTTTTTTGAATACAAAAAAAATCTTTACTTTCCTTTACTCATTGAGCCACTTCTTCAGCCCATATACTGTATGTACGTACATAAAAAAATGATATATTTTTTTAAGTGGAAAATCTTATAGAATACGGCGAGATCACACATTTATCCTCGCTACTTCTTGCCTTGTCAGAATCACGTTATTTGACATGCACTGCATAATAACGCAGCTACTAGACTAAGCCCCTAGGGGTTTCACAAAGTTTATTTAAATTCATCACTAATGCTTCCGCTGCTTCCAAAAAATATGTATTTTTCTTTTTGCTGAGTCGATACCCTAATAGTTTTTTTTTTTCATACAGACGCAGCAGTGTACATCATTTTTTTGCTGGTACAATGAGTCCCTAAACTGAAGAGCTAAATCTAATTTTGCGACGTTGTGACTTGCTCAAGATCAAGGAGAGTTAACACAGATTTCAACCCCATCTTACTTTAATGACCCATCATCACCCTGGGAGAGAGATTTTATACCCATTTTTTAATCCATACTACAAATAACTTAAATCTCTGAGCATAATATATTTGATCAGCAGTGAAATGGCTTGCTATCTAAACTAGAAGAGTAAGATGTCGATACAAAGAAAACCCCTCTCAGGCTGTAGTTTTCCACCTTCCACCAACATTTTCAAGGTATTTACCATGGAAAGTAGCATTTAGTATCACAACAGTTTCCTGCAAGCTTAATGTTTTATTCTTCTCTCACTGGTGAAGTTCCAACTCCTTCCCACAGCCAAGTACAAAACAGTTTCCAATACATGGGGCACATATATCACTTGCCAGTACGGCTATTGCATCCGTTCCCACGTTAACTCCCATTGCAGTCACTTGATACATGTGCCCCAAAGAATTTCCTAACCATCAGTCATCTCTTTCCATGGCTATTCGGTAGCTACAGTAACCCCATCTATTGAAGATAAAGCTACTTGACCAGGTTTAAAGATGACTGGTGAACTGATAGGCAGCACTTGGTTTATAACTGATGTAAGGTCGAGAGAGCAAGAACCATTAACAAAAGCTTTGTAGATAAAACAGACAAATCCATGATATACGTTTACTATAACTATAAAGACTATTTTTTTTCGCCCATCTAGTTCAGGATAGGCAAACCGGCCAATTCAGATATCTTTATGGCGTTTGCCATATAGAAAACCTAATTGGACAGTCTGGATTAGGTGAGACACAGCACACAGATATACTGTATCAGTGTGGTGAGGGCACAAATAATGGTGAAACAACTTTGTTGTATAAATCCAAAACATCAAAAAGCTGCAGGCGCGTCCCTTCATACAAAAAAGGGACATGTATTTGTGCTTACATCAACATTTCGAACCCCTGAGACCTTGGTTTTCCAGCATGTTAGCAGCCTTTACTGATGACGTCATCTGTTGGGGAATGTTTTTTCCCCATGTTACGTCATTGCCAAGTGGTTTGAGCCCAAATAAGGAATCGATGACGTAACGAGGAAAAAAATAAAAAGTTACACATCTGTAAAGATGGCAATCAAAGCAAATATCAAGCGCAATAAAATTGGTTGTTTTACCATCTATTACATGACCTCTTCACACCCGGCGACAGGCAAGGGTAATGCCTTACTAGCCTCTATGGCATGCAATGGGTAGATGATTAGAGCTCAAGTATCAGGATTATTACCCTTTTTTTTTGTTACAAAGGTATGCATGATGCATGTCTCAATAACCTCTGTAGTTACCAAGGGATTAATAATTCAAGTATTTCATTAACAATTAGGTATATATATTGACCTGGGACATCATGGGCCCAGAAGCCAGGCACATCATGGGGAAATGCTCATTTTCCAGGGATGAAGCTCTCAAATGACTGGAAATGTTGGAGATGTGGTGGTGTGCTCTGATGCCTCCAGATCACCAGCATGGGAAAAAAAAAGAAGCAATATACACCCGACATTTTCAATAGTGAAGCAAAAATGAAAAACATGCAAGTCCTTCGGCACTTAAGAGCATTTTTTTGCTTCCGCTTATTTATGCATGCACATTAGTTGCCTCTTCCCCGAAAATTGTGCATACATTTTTTTTATTGAATGAAGAGAACAATTTAAACTTCTAGAAGTGGTACGCAATTCTGTTTTGCAATGCCAAAGCTGCATTTTCAGAGTTTATTGAATAGGGAGTAAATAAAAATATCACTTGTGAGCATATTCACATGTCTCAGACCGGTCTGCAACCCTTCCAGCATTATCTCCTAGCATACAATGTTTTCCCTGCAGCAAGGGATTCTGGGAATGATATGCAAATGCGTACAGTGTGTCATCTTTTGCTTCATGTCCATTTTAATGGGCAAAAAGTAGGGTTCAGACCTGTCTGAGATGTGTGAATGTGCTCACAAGTGATACATTTATTTGCTGTACGCTGATGACCTCTTCACACCCGGCGACAGGCAAGGGTAATGCCTTACTAGCCTCTATGGCATGCAATGGGTAGATGCTGTACGCTGTACGGTGGAGGATTTTTGAAATCTTTTTTTACCCATCATAACTTATGTGCGGTTGAATAGGGAGCAAAGAGTTTACAGAAATGCCCCATGCCAGTGCAGCCACGATATCGGTTTTACTTTACTACAGAAATACACTGGCATGGGAATGTACAACACTCCCTGCTCATATCTTCCTTCTGATCTCAAACAACACTTTCTGCATTAAGACTGATCTAGAAGAAATAAAGTCTGTCTACATAATTAAACTGCGCCTGGAAAAAACTAGACGTATATCCACAGCTAACCATTTAGGAGATCACTGGTTAGTAAGAGTAGTGGGATGAGAAAAAAAAAATTTCATACAGATTGCGGCTTGCAGGTCTCATCAATAACATTACGCCCCGGCTTAGGGGCACTCAAAGAACTGCTCTGCAACTATATTAAATATTAAAATGCATAACAGCACTGAGTGAAAGAAAATTCAAATATTGGTTATTTGATGGAGCTACGTGGCTTTAAATCTGGGTGCGCAGTTACAGAATGCCTATGACTGGCATTTAAGAGGAGACCATATAGATTTGCTCATTGCTCAGTGTTGACCAAGTAGAGAAATCATAGTTTAAATATGGAGTCCAGATACTTTTAGACAAAGTGACCAAACATTCTGGTTTACCCAGAGCCGTCCCAATGTAGACAAGTCTGTAGCAAAGCACCATTGGTCAGTAATTATTAGACACGTATAAAAGCTTCTTAAAATTGCCAAAAGGGACAGTATTTTCTTTTAAATAAAGTATTGGAGGTTGGATTTTTAGAGCATTCCCCTATTCTTCTCTTGTTCCATTTGAGTCTTACAGAAAAATGGTAGGTTTAGGTGAGCCTATGCATTCAGTTAGTACTGGTTTTAATCCGTCTTTCTTTACAATGTTGTGTGCCGACAACAAATGTGACAAAACACTGCTTTGCAAGCCCTTCCAAGACTGAAGCGGTTAACGCCAGTCCTGCTGTTTACTAGTTGCTCCCTTGGGATCGTTACCAGATATTTGCAAACAGTAAATCAATAAGCAAATGAAAACACTAGGGCAGCAACTTATGCTAATTGTATATGTCCTATAATAAAACAAAGCAGGCAGAATTGCATCCTGAGAGTGATATTTCAACATAATCTGCTTGGTTTGTAACAGGTTCTACTAAAGACTGGCTGCAGAAGACGATACTGTCCGTTTTACCTCTATTCTGTCTCACTTGCAGGCCCAGCAACAGGGGCGGGGAGAGCGGAGAAACCTGTCCCAGGCCCGGCGTCTATGGGGGCCCAACATCGGTGTCTGGCTTTCGGGCAACTGATGGCTGCCGGGCCCCAGCTCTCCCGCCTCCCCCTGCTAGTCTCCACTGGAAGTAGGGCCTAGCCGGAAGTTAGGCCATACTTTTGGCCATGGATCTCCGGGATATGGGTTTACCTAGTAAACCTCTAGGTGGCGGCGTTCCGCGGTGGCGTCACCCGGCATCTTCCCCTTCAACTCCTGTCAATATGGCAGCGCAGTGTAAAATGGCGCAGTGTTGCCATGTCAACGGGATCGACAAATGACGCCCGTTGCCATGACAATGTGCCCTCGCATAACGCATCAACGCCATAAGGTGTCCCATTGTCATGGGAATGCGGCGTCGGCCATATTGACGGGTTGCAGGGGGAGATGCCGATAGGATGCTGGAAGATGAAGGAAATGCGCTAAATTTAAAAATGTTATCTCCGGGTTAGCCCCCTGCCCCCTCCCCCCCCCCCCGCGGTAAAAAGTGTGTGTTCTGGGGGAGAAAGAGCTATTGTTTTGGAGGAGGGGGGGCTATTGTGTGTTGTGGGGGAGAGGGGGTTATTGGGTGTGTGTTGTGGGGGAGGGAGGTTATAGTGTGTGTGTTGTGGGCGAGGGACGCTAGTGTGTCTATTGTGGGTCCGGGGGGCTATTGTTTGTGTGTGTTGTGGTGTGGGGAGCTATTGTGTGTGACTTGAGGGGGCTATTGTGTGTGTTGTTGTGAGTGGGATTAGTGTGTTGTGGAGAGGAGGGATATTGTTTGTGTGTTGTGGGGGAGAGGGGCTTTTGTGTGTTATGGGGAGAGGGGCTTATTGTGTATGAGGAGAGCAATTGTATGTGTGCGTGAGGAGGGCAAGTGTGTGTGTATGTGTGAGAGGGGGATTGAGTGAGCGAGAGAGGGAGAGTGTAGGGGGAGTGAGCAAGTGGTGGGTAGGAAGGGTAGGGGAGAGAAAGAGTAAGACAGAGCGAGTGATAGAGAAGGGGGTTGGTGAGACAGGGGAATGTGAGGGGAGAGGGAGAAGATAAAAGGGGGAAGAGTAGGGGGGGAAGAGGATGAGAGGGGGAGGGGAAGAGTGAGCGGGGGAGGGAGAGGTTAAGAGGAGGTGGGCGATGAGTGGGAGGAGTGTAAGAGAAAGAGAAGGGGCTTGCTAGGCCGTTGACAAAATTTGCCCGCGGTCCCGAGCAAAATTCAAGTCCTGGGCCAAAGCTGTCCGTGGCCCTGCTCACTTGATCATACAAAATATCAATGGAAAAAAAAAAAATAACGCAAACCGCACGCTATGGAAACGATGGTGGTAAATCTCTGAGAAGACATCAGTAGAATTACAAGGAGATAAAAATGTTACTACAATCCATACAGGGGGCAGCACGAGGAGTTAAGGTTAATAGATGCATTAAAGGGCTTGATGTTTTAAATACACATACTAGATTAGGATTACCTAAAATGTAACGGGAAAAAGAAGACTACACAAATTTAAAAGAGAACAAAAGCACACAAAAAGGTATTAGACATTTGTGTGGGCTGAAAATTGTATTTTGTGTGTACATATGGAAAATAGCTGAAGCGCTCAAATGCAGGTATATCTCAAAATGATAATAAGCCAGACCACTGTACCAGGGTACTAACAATTGATATAGTACCTATTGTGTCATATAATGGGTACTATCCTCCTGAAGACAGGTGGTGTGTGGTGCAACCCACTCACCATATGTCTCATCGGCAGGTTCCCCTGAAAAATATGCAAATACTCACATCCTGGTAGGGCAGGCAGGCAGGCTGTGCAGCTACTCAATGCAATACAGGGAAAAGGGAGACCAAAAAGCGCACCAGCACAAACGGAGCAGGAAGAAACCAGAACAAAAAAATGATTAAAAGGGCACTTTAATGTGGCAAAAGACCCATCCAATGCATTTCGAACGTCGCAGCGTTCAGCTTTCTGGCAAGGTCTCTCCGAGACATTAAAGAATTAATTAGCTGTTCAATAAAGACCCACGATGCTCGAGGATCTTATTGCCATGTGTATTAGGGTGGATCCACGCCCTCAAGAAAGGAAGCTTGAGCGCCATCACACACGTTCTCTCACACCATCTGCTCTTGTTCCCAGTCTGTCTCCTTCTACTTTCCCAGCTCTTGAGGCTCCAGAACCAATGCAGTTAGGAAGTCACCAGCTCTCCCCTTCAGAGAAACAACGTCGGAGAACTGGAGGATTATGTCTTTTCTGCGGACTGCCGGGTCACCTGGTGCTTCACTGTCCCACTGTCAGGGTGTGCTCACCACAAACGAGACGGGACCGCGGTGCTGAGGTGGGATAGGATATAACGCCACCCACAGCCACGAGGGCACGTCTTGAGAGTAGAGTGGTCTGGAAGTCCGGATCGGGGCAGGAGAGGTACGGATGGTAGAGGGTGCTGTTGGCCAAGTCCGGGGTTAGAGAGAGGGATGTTGTCGTTTACCATTTGCCGAGATCGGGATGCCAGAGGTGCGGAGAGTCGTGTTGCCGTATGCCGAGTTCGGGATGCCAGAGGTGCGGGTAGACGTAGCGAAAGCCGGTTCGGTACACGAGGAAGACTGCAAAACAAGATAGGACAAGACAGGACTAGGGAGGCAGAGAATGATGAGAACAACTGGTTCTATGCTCAGCCGACGAGTTAATGAAGCTGCAGGGTATATATAGGCAAGAGGGTCCAATGGCAGAGTAGCAAGGTGGGGGTGTGTGAATGGGCCAGGCTGAGACAGGGATAGGTCTAGATGAGTTCCTGGAGGAGGAGCTATAGATCCTAGAAGAATTGGTGTATTGAATTGCAGCATTGGAAAAGGGTACTGTGCCTTTAAGAGGCTGGTGCGCCTCTGTGTGGCCGCGCCTCCGTGTGGCTGCGCCTGTGGATGCGTGCGCGGGCACATGCCCTGAACCGAGGGCAGAAGAAGGGAACTGACGTGCGCGCGCGCGCACAGGGGAAACGGAGCTCGGCGTCTTAGAGGAGGAATCCGTGTGAGCCGCGGGAGACCCTGGCAGGGCTGCAGGTGAGTGAGGAGCACGCCGCGAGCGGCGTGACTCCTGAATCCTTACAGTACCCCCCCCCCTTCAGGGGCGACCTCCGGGCGTCCATGACATGGCTTGGAGGGATTCCTACGATGAAAAGCCTGGAGGAGTCGAGGTGCGTGAAGATCCTGGTGTGGAATCCATGAACGCTCCACTGGTCCGAACCCCCTCCAGTGGACCAGGTATTGTACTCCTCCTCTGGAAATCCTAGAATCCAGGATAGACTGGACCTCGTACTCCTGTTGACCTTGAATCATAAGAGGAAGTGGAGGAGAAGTATTTTTGGAAAAGCGAGGGCTCTGAAATGCTGGTTTAAGCAAAGACACATGGAAGACCGAAGGTATCTTCATCGAGGGTGGAAGGCGTAGATGATAAGCCACAGGATTAATCCTCCTAACCACGGGAAAGGGACCGAGGAACTTGGGAGCTAGCTTCATGGTAGGAACCTTTAGTCGGATATTCCTGGATGAAAGCCACACCTTGTCTCCTGGGGCGAACTCCGGCACTTGGCGTCGAAGACGATCTGCCTGGAGTTTCTGTCTCCCTGTGGCCACCTTTAAGTTCTCCTGAATCCTCGTCCATAAGTCTTTCAGCCGGGAGATGCGCTTGTCCACCGCTGGTACTCCTGAGGATAGAGGGGAGAAGGGTAGACGGGAAGGGTGAAAGCCACAATTTATGAAGAAGGGAGATTCTTGAGTGGAGTCATTGCGAAGGGAGTTAAGAGCAAACTCAGCCCAAGGAAGCAGATCCACCCAGTCATCCTGTGTATCGGTTATAAAACACCGAAGGTATTGTTCCAGGTTTTGGTTGGCCCTCTCCGTCTGCCCATTGGTCTGTGGATGGTATCCTGAGGAGAATTGAAGTGAAATCCCCAATTTTCGGGAAAAGGCTCGCCAAAATCTTGACACAAATTGAGACCCACGATCAGAGACGATGGTTGCAGGCACTCCGTGAAGACGAAAATCTCCTGGATGAAAACATCCGCAAGCCTGGAGGAATTCGGAAGGCCCCTCAAGGGAACAAGGTGCGTCTGTTTGGAAAAACTATCAATGACCACAAGAATTGTATTCTTCCCTTTGGAGTCTGGAAGCTTTACAATGAAGTCCATAGAAATATGGTTCCAGGGACGGTCTGGAATGGGTAAAGGAAGAAGACCTGCTGGTCTGACCCGGGGTACTTTGTTGCGAGCGCAAGTGCCACACGCTTTGACAAACTCCTCCACATCCTTAGCCCTCTCTGGCCACCAGAAGGTACGTTGAACAAGGTCGTTGGTTTTCCGTATCCCTGGATGTCCTGCCGATTTAGAGGAATGGCACCACTCGAGAACCCTTTTGCGGTGTTGGGGTGCCGTGTAGAGTCTTCCCTCCGGAACCTTGAGCCCCATCGGAGTCTGTGATTGCTCGGATTGAAGACAGGACTAGGGAGGCAGAGAGTGATGAGAACAACTGGTTCTATGCTCAGCCGACGAGTTAATGAAGCTGCAGGGTATATATAGGCAAGAGGGTCCAATGGCAGAGTAGCAAGGTGGGGGTGTGTGAATGGGCCAGGCTACGGCAAGGATAGGTCCAGCATGAGTTCCAGGGGAGGAGCCATAAAGCCCAGTAGTAAGGTTGTATTTAGTAGCAGCAATAGTTTGAGGTACTGTGCCTTTAAGGGGCTGGTGTGCCTCCGTGTGGCCGCGCCTCCGTGTAGCAGCGCTTGCGGGCGCGTGACCGGGCATACCCGCAGGACCAACCCTTGAAGAGGAGCATTGGCGTGCGCGCCCACGTGGAGCTGCGATCGGCGTCTTGTCAGAAGGCTGCCTGTGTGCCGCGGGAGGACCCGGTGGAGCTGCAGGTGAGTGAGGAGCACACCGAGAGCGGCGTGACTACCGGATCCTTACAGTACCCCCCCCTTCAGGAGCGACCTCCGGGCGTCCATGACATGGCTTGGAGGGATTCCTACGATGGAAAGCCTGGACGAGTCGAGGTGCGTGGAGATCCCGGTGGGGAATCCATGAACGTTCCTCTGGTCCGAACCCCCTCCAGTGGACCAGGTATTGTACTCCTCCTCTGGAAATCATAGAATTCAGGATAGACTGGACCTCGTACTCCTGTTGACATTGGATCAGAAGAGGAAGTTGAGGAGAAGTGGTCTTCGAAAAGCGAGGACTCTGAAATGCTGGTTTAAGCAGAGATACATGGAAGACTGAAGGAATCTTCATCGAGGGTGGAAGGCGCAGGCGATAAGCCACAGGATTAATCCTCCTGACCACGGGAAAGGGACCGAGGAACTTGGGTGCTAGCTTCATGGTAGGAACCTTTAGTCGGATATTCCTGGAAGAAAGCCAAACCCTGTCTGCTGGGACGAATTCCGGGACCGGGCGTCGAAGGCGGTCTGCCTGGAGTTTCTGTCTCCCTGTGGCCACCCTTAAGTTCTCCTGAATCCTCGTCCATAAGTCTTTCAGCCGGGAGATGCGCTTGTCAACCGCTGGTACTCCTGAGGATAAAGGGGAGAAGGGTAGACGGGAAGGATGAAAGCCACAATTTATGAAGAAGGGAGATTCTTGAGTGGAGTCATTGCGAAGGGAGTTAAGAGCAAACTCAGCCCAAGGAAGCAGATCCACCCAATCATCCTGTGTATCCATTATAAAACACCAAAAGTATTGTTCCAGGTTTTGGTTGGCCCTCTCCGACTGCCCATTGGTCTGGGGGTGGTATCCCGAGGAGAATTGAAGTGAAATACCCAATTTTCGGGAAAAGGCTCGACAAAATCTTGACACAAATTGGGATCCACGATCAGAGACGATGGTTGAAGCACTCCGTGAAGACGAAAAATCTCCAAGACAGGACTAGGGAGGCAGAGAGTGATGAGAACAACTGGTTCTATTGATAGCCGACAAGTTAATGAAGCTGCAGGGTATATATAGGCAAGAGGGTCCAATGGCAGAGTAGCAAGGTGGGGGGGTGTGAATGGGCCAGGCTACGGCAGGGATAGGTCCAGCATGAGTTCCAGTGGAGGAGCCATAAAGCCCAGTAGTAAGGTTGTATTTAGTAGCAGCAATAGTTTGAAGTACTGTGCCTTTAAGGGGCTGGTGTGCCTCCGTGTGGCCGCGCCTCCGTGTAGCAGCGCTTGCGGGCGCGTGACCGGGCATACCCGCAGGACCAACCCTTGAAGAGGAGCATTGGTGTGCGCGCGCGCCCACGTGGAGCTGCGATCTGCGTCTTGTCGGAAGGCTGCCTGTGTGCCGCGGGAGGACCCGGCGAAGCTGCAGGTGAGTGAGGAGCACGCCGAGAGTGGCGTGACTCCTGGATCCTTACAGGCTGTAGGCAGGTGACCGGAGGCAGCCATTTTGGTTTCCACTAAAGCGCATTGTACATATCGCACATGCGCATTAGAAGCAGAGATGCTATGGCCATCTTGCCCACGGCTCCACAAGTGGACTACATATCCCAGGAGCCTTAGGGGCATGTGCAGAGGAGGGCAGGCGATAGAGTGCAGCAGCCATTACAGGCAGGCTCTGTACAGGACTCCAAGTCACAGCAGCCACCGGGGCTGCTCACATCATGTAGGGGCAGAGTGTAAGGAATCACAGAACACATCCCCTCCCGCATGTTCCCTCCTTACCTGCTGCTCCACACACCTCCGCACCACTTACAGAATGTGCCACACGGAGATCTTTTTACTCTGCCATGGAGCTTGGCTCCGCCCCGGCAAGCGACGCGCGTACGTCATGCACGGCACGCGCATGTGACATTCGTGCACCGCTCCCTAGCTGTGAGGCATGTCTGCTAATCTCTCCCACCTGTCTCCTGCACCTTGCAGCCAATCTCTGCTCCCATGGAGGTCATGCCTCCGCTCCTCCCCTCAGTCCAATTCGTGCTTCACTGCTATTTAATTTCAGCTGTCTCATTCATTGCTGAGCATAGTTCATGGTAGCCTTGTGTTTCCACGTCTCTGCACCTGTTGTGCTTTAACCTTGTTGCTGCTTGTTTCTCCTGTTTTCCGACCCGGCTTGACTTTAGGACCTCTCTCTGGATTACCGACTCTGGCTTCCTCTGACCATCCGCACTTCTCAATCTCTTACCACTTCTATCGGACTAACTACCTTCCTACTGGCTCCAACCCCTGACCATGGCACTCCAGACACAGACTTCTCTCCTGGAACCTTCCTACGACCTCGGCAAGTATCCAGACTAACCCAATCTCTCCAACTCAGACCCGGCGATCTTGATTATCCACCCTCCAGGCGTGCCTCCACTGCTGTGGGTGCGCAGTTTAATACTTTCCCACCTCAGTACTGGGGTCCCACCTTGTTTGTGGTGAGCGCAAGCTTTACAGTATGCTGTCACGCTGTGCTCACCACGGACAAGGAGGGACCCCGAAACTGAGGTGAGAAGAGTAACACCTGCACCCACAGCTACGCCTGGAAAGTGGAAAATAGGCGTCTGGAACCGTACGGGAGTATAAGATAAAGTAAGATACTCGCCGGACGAGAAGGGAAGTTCCAGAAGGATAGTTGGTACCGAAAGCCTGGGGTCCAGAGCCGGGAGGTAGATCGGAATCCGTAAGCTGAGGTAAGAGGTCGGAGAGTTCAGGAGGTCAGGATACAAGCCAAAGGTCGAAGTCCAGAGCGGATCCACAGCCAAACCGGTTCGGTACACAAAAGATCACTAGAAAAGACAAAGAAACAGGAGCTAAGGCAGGCACGACCGTGGTTAACACAGGTCATACAAAACCATGCTCAGCCAACGAAGGAATGGCTGAGCAGGGTATATGTAAGGAGAGAGACCAATTGGAAGAGGGGGAGGAACAGAGGCGCGGTCCCATGGGAAACAGGGATAGGTGGAATTACTGCCCCAGCTGATTTGCTTGACGCGCGGCTTGTGAGTGGTGCATGCGCATCAGGCGTGTGCCCCGTGAGGGGGAGGTGCGTGCGGCCTAAGCTGGGGCCAGAAGTCCCTTTCGCGGGAGGACATAAAGGTGCGCGAACGTGCACGCGCATGCGCGTTTCTAGTGGCAGCCGCGGGAGCCAGGGAAGAGGAAGGAGAGGCCCGCTCGTGGTGGAGATCCTGTGGAGCAGGAGGGCGCTGGGTGAGTTGTGGCCTGGGGGGAACCCTCTTGGGGAGAGGTGTTCCTCGGGGTCTTACAGTACCCCCCCCTTGAGGAGCGGCCTCAGGACGACGCCAATATGGTTTTTGGGGAAATTTAGAGTGAAAGAGTCTCAGCAGTCTGGGGGCATGTATTTGATGGTAGGGCACCCAAGATCTTTCCTCTGGGCCAAAGCCCTTCCAGTGAACCGGTACTGCACCGAACCCCTCGTCCTCCTGGAATCCAGAATAGACTGAATCTCAAACTCCTCCTGCCCCTGAACTATGACCGGCTTAGGGTCAATCAGTGTCCTGTGGAACCGCGGACTCAGGGACACAGGTTTTAGCAGTGAAACATGGAACACGGAGGGTATCCTCATGGATGGAGGAAGTTCCAGACGATATGCCACAGGATTGATCCGTTCCACTACTGAGAATGGGCCCAAGTACCTGGGAGCCAGCTTGTGGCTCGGAGTCTTCAGTCTAATGTTCTTGGAGGAGAGCCAGACCATATCCCCTGGCTTGAAGACTGGTGCCTGACAGCGGTGAAGATCTGCCTGTGCCTTTTGTCTGTGGGTTGCCTTTCTGAAAGCCTCTTGGATTTTTTTCCAGGATTCCTGGAGATCCTTGATTCGGTCATCGGCCGCTGGAACACCGGAAGGAACTGAGGTGATGGGCAGATGACCCGGGTGAAAACCATAATTAATGAAAAAAGGGGATTTCAGCATGGAGCTGTTTTTTAAAGAATTATGGGAGAACTCTGCCCACGGAAGTAAATCTACCCAATTGTCCTGGCTGTCCGCGATGAAGCATTAGAGGTATTGCTCCAGAGTCTGGTTCGTTCTCTCGGTTTGCCCATTAGTTTGGGGATGATACCCGGAAGAAAAATGGAGGGTAATATCCATCCTGCGAGCGAAGGCTCGCCAAAATTTTGAAACAAATTGTGTACCTCGATCGGATACAATGGAAAGAGGAACTCCGTGAATGCGGAATATTTCCTTAACAAAAACATCTGCCAGGGTGGCGGAATTGGGTAGGCCTTTGAGAGGGATGAAATGGGCCTGTTTGGAGAAACGATCCACGATAACTAATATGGTGTTCATCCCTTTAGAGGTTGGAAGTTCCACCACAAAATCCATGGACAGATGACTCCATGGGCGTTCTGGTATAGGAAGGGGTTGTAGAAGGCTGTACGGCCTTTTACGAATGGTCTTAACTTGGGCGCAGATTGGAAAAGTCTTTACATACTCCGAAATGTCCTGCAACATGGTTGGCCACCAAAAGGTACGACCAATGAGGTCAGAAGTTCTGCTAATGCCTGGATGGCCAGCTGACCTAGAAGAATGACCCCACTCAAGAATCTTCTTAAGGAAGCATGGAGCTGCATACAGACAGCCGACCGGCACCTTAAGGCCCCTCGGGAGGTTAGATTGCGCTGCCATGACCTGATCCAGGATATCGAAAGAGTTGGCTGAAATTATATATTTGGAGGATACGATTGCCTCGGAGATAACTTCGGAATTGTCCTCAAACAGGAACTGACGTGAAAGTGCATCTGCCTTTTGATTCTTTGAGCCAGGAATGTAAGATATGAGATAATTAAATCTCGGGAAAAAAAGAGACCATCGAGCCTGACGTGCCCCAAGACGACGTGCACTCTCAATGTAAAGTAAATTTTTATGATCAGTAAATATTGAAATAGGGGTCTCCGTTCCGTTGAGAAGATGTCTCCATTCCTGAAGGGCGAGTTTAATAACCAGGAGCTCCCTATTTCCGACATCATAGTTCCGTTCTGCCGACGATTTTTTTTTTAAAAAGAACCCACAGGGATGAAGTTTGGCCTGTGGGGACTGTCTCTGAGAGAGAATAGCGCCAGCACCGACGTCAGATGCGTCTACCTCTAAGGTAAAGGGGAGCCCGGGGTCAGGATGACGCAAAATAGGGGCAGACGTGAAAGATTTTTTGAGGGAATCGAAAGCTTGGAGAGCTGCAAGAGACCAAGCTGCTGTGTTAGCTCCCTTTTTCGTAAGGGCAGTAATGGGAGCCACGGTAGATGAAAACTTCTTGATGAATTTACGATAGTAATTCGCAAATCCCAAGAATCGCTGTATGGCTTTCAGGGAAGTGGGTTGTGGCCATTCTAAGACAGCTTTGAGTTTGACTAGGTCCATAGAGAAGCCAGTGCTAGAAATGATGTATCCAAGAAAGGAAATGGAAGAAAGATGAAAAGAACATTTCTCTAGCTTAGCGTAGAGATGGTTCTCTCGAAGGCGGGACAAGACTAATTTGGTGTGGTGAATGTGGTCAGAGAGGGACTTAGAAAAAATAAGAATATCGTCAAGGTATACGATAACGAAGCTGTCGAGGAGATCGCGGAAGATCTCGTTGACAAACTCCTTAAAAACCGCCGGGGTATTGCATAGGCCGAAAGGCATGACCAAGTATTCATAATACCCATCCTGGGTGTTAAAGTTCCACTCGTCGCCCTGACGGATACGGACAAGGTTATAGGCTCCACGGAGATCAAGTTTGGAAAAAATTGTTCCCCCCTGTAGACGATCGAAGAGTTCGGAAATAAGTGGTAGGGGGTAACGGTTCTTGATCGTAATTTTGTTAAGACCTCTGTAGTCAATACAGGGATGCAAGGAGCCATCCTTTTTTTTAACAAAAAAAAATCCAGCTCCAGCTGGAGATGAAGAATTGCGGATGAACCACTTCCTCAAGTTATCCTGGATATACTCGGCCATGGCCTTGGTCTTGGGTATGGATAGAGGGTAAGAACGGCTCTTGGGTAGGGTAGCACCGGGAAGAAGGTCAATAGGACAGTCAAAGTCTCTATGGGGGGGTAACACTTTGGAACGCACCTTATCGAAAACGTCCGCCAGGTACCAGAAGACCGATGGGAGGAAAGTTTTGTACTCCGCAGGTACATCCACGCCGGCAAACATCTGTTTGGGGGAAAGACAGGTCTTAAGGCACTGGGGGCTCCATCGTATGGGTTCTTTATTAACCCAATCCAGTTGTGGGTTGTGTAGTTGCAACCAGGGGAGTCCCAAAATCACATCTACCGATGAGTGTGGATCACGTCCAAGATAATCTTCTCTTGGTGACCGTCCTCTGTGGAGAGGGATAGAGAACAAGTCTCCAGGGAAATAAAAGCTGATCAATAAAGTTTCCCTGAGACCCGGAATCTATGAATGCAGAGGCGGGGATCAGGGAGTTATTCCAGGCCAGAGAAATAGACATCATTATTCGAGTGGAAAGTTTTTTAGAAGAAGAAAGAGAGGAAGAGATCATACCCAACGAGACCCTCTCATACCCTATTGGGTTTTGGCGTTTCCTGGCCGCCGAGGACAGCTTGCCAGCAGATGACCAGGATGACACACACACACACACACACAAAAACACACATATATATATATATATATATATATATACACATACACACATATATATACATATATATATATATACACTACCGACACACTTTATTAAAGTGTGGCCGGTTCCGCAAGCCGGGAGATTTCCCGGCTTGCTAGTGGCCGCCCCTCGGCGTGCCGCGCGTCACCAACGCGCGGTCACGCGTCATCGGGAGCCTGCGCCCGCTGCACACGTGTCCAGGGCTCCCCGAGGGAGCCCTGGTGTCCCGCGATGTGGGGGACGGCGGCAGTGGGTTCCGGGGGACCCGGCGGACCCGGCAGCGGGAGGGAGAGCGCCCCGATCGGAGGGCGCTCTTCCGCTGCTTCGGCGCGCGCCCGGCACCCTCCGGCGCGCGCCAGTTTACTGCTGCGGCCGAGAACGGGCAAATGCTCGAATAAACTCGGCCGCAGCAGTATATACACA